>JAAGNO010013856.1:0-80494 GCA_033439905.1 Ceryle rudis | reverse complement strand
CGTCCCTAGATAGGTGTGTGCTTTTCTTCTGCCTTTCTGTTCACAATTGCCAACAGGAATCGTTTGGATTCATCCCCGAGTGTAACGGCAATAATGAAAGTCTGGGCAAGGGGTTTGACTGAAGTCCACGGGCTGCATACAAATGAAGGTGGCACATTCCCCAGTCAGATGCTGGGGAAGAGTGTTTGAGGAAGTTGTATGAGAAACAGCTCATGGTTTTTTCCAGACTGCTGAGATTCTATTAGTAATTCCACCTATCCAATCCAATTTTATTGTTTCTAAGATTTCAATCACTTCTTATCTTTATGAAGGGTGAAACTTCTTCCACAAGCATTGTGATGCTACTCCACTGATTTTTAAGGAACAGTGCTACTGGTGTCCAGGTTGCATTTCATGTGTTCTACTCCATGTCCCCTTTTTGTACAGAGCTCTGCCTTGCACATTTGGGGAAGGGCTCTTAGACCACTGAGAGTCACTGGGCAGTGACCGGGCACAAGTAAATGCTGTGCAAGTGGCAATGCCTCTGGAAATCAGATTCAGAAAAGAAAGGAGAACACATCCCTTGTGTTGGGTTTTTGTGGGAGAAGTCTGCTCCCTGGCATTAGCTGTGTAACTCTTGCATGTTTGTACTCTGAAAGTTGATCTGCAAGTTCTTCTGAAGCTGGGTGTGTTAAGGCATGACCATAACCCTGCAGCTTTGTGTCCAGGCATTTGAGACATTACCTTTTGCTGAAGACTGTTGTGTTATGGGGGCTTAGAGGGCTTAGTCCTTTGTTGGCCTCTGGTCCACACAATTTCTTCTTCTCTTGTTTCCCTAGGTTTTTAAGACTTATCCCCTATAAGAAACTGCTTTTTCTCCAGGTGATGGGGGAGACCTCTGTCCACTCTTTCAGACTGTGTGGCTGCCCTTGTAAGGCTGCCTAGGAAATCCCTCCCACCTATGGATAAAGGTTCCTTGTATGTGGTCTATTCCTTTCCGCTTTAATATTCTCCAGAATCAGCTATTAAATCAAGAGTATGTGTGATTATCTGCTGTTGTCTTTGGAGGAAAAGGTATAGAGTTTGAAGGCAAATACTGTTTACTCATTCATTCCTTCTGCAGCTCAAGCAGGAATGCTGATCTTGGCACAGAATTAGCAGAGAAAGGGCAGTGCTGTGATTTGTTGGCTTGATTTGACAGGCAATTTTCAGATCTGGATCAGAAAGTTATAGTGAAAGTTTTAGAAGTGTCTGCATTTGTGTTTAGCTTTGGGGAAGATGTCTTGGGGAAAACATCAGCAGCAAAGACAATTTGATGGCAACTCAGAAATCCAGGCAGGAGCCAGCCAGACCATCTGGGCATGTGCTGCATATGTTTTTTCTCCCCCCCCATATTAATGAGCTGAGATAATTATTTCTGTGGATTGTGGTTCTGAAGCGAACATCCCTGATATGAGCTCTGCTTCTTATCGTGAGGCATCTGCAAAATTGCTGTCAAATTGTTTTAAAATTGGGTGTTGCTCATGAACCCCTTGATTGAGTGAGGCAAGACTGACATAAAAAACTCACTTGGGAAGGAGGGAGCAGAAAGGAGGCCAAGAGGTTGAGATGGGGAGACTGGAGAGATGAAAAGACGGATGAAAGGTGCTGTTTTCAAGAGAAAATCTTGTGTCACGGCAGAAGGGACAGGTTCCTTAGCCTTTCGGAGTGCGAAGCAGCTCACATGCTGTGCGTGCAAGTGTTGCTGCTGCCCAGCACAGGCAGGACCTGGTCTTGGTTAGAGAGGGTGAGCGGTACTACAGGAAGGCCAATATATGGTGCCTGTACCACCTGCCCCTACATTATGGTTAAAATAAGTCTAGTTGTTTGTGACAGACCCAGCATCCATTTAACCTGCCAATTTTTCTCCAGCAGTGATAGGAAAAGGGAAATTGCAGCCATGGTGCAAGCAAGTATGGAACCCAGTAAGAAATGAAACCCTCCGGGTGAAATTGTGTCCTCTGAGAAGTGAAAAGTAATTTTTCTACTGACTGCATCTGACTGTGGTTCCACCATCCCCCATCAGATGCTGGGCCAAAGGTAGCCCTGCTGCCAAGGTATTTCCTTGCAGTGCAATAAAAATAAAATACTATCTGATCCAGCACTTCTGATAGTGGTGTCTTTGTTTAAGCAACTTTATAATGGAGCTTAGGTCTCCCAATAGATGTTTTTGCTATAATATCCTGGAGTAGCAATGGAATAAAATAAATCAGCTTTTACAAACTCATAAACACATAGAAGGCGATGTAAACCAATTTCTGGTCTAGTTGAGGTGCACTGAGATTTCGCAGAGTGGCATGAAGCTTGAGTGGATTCTGAAATGGCTCTTGAGCCTGTGAATTCATCTCTCCTTTCTCTCCGCTGCCAACAGAGATGTTGCTCTTAACCCTTTGAAGACTGCCCATGTATTCACACTTCTTTTTGGTCTCTCTCCATGTGTATGCTCACTGTACTGTCTTGTGTAGATGTGTGCAGGTAGACCCAAGTGTGAGTGCACATGATATCACAGGGCATTGTGAGAATAAAAACTGAGACAACCCTGATTTTCTTCCTGTGTAGTTATCCAGCCACATGGCATATAGAAACATTTACCAGTTCTATCTGCATCCCTTCCTGTTGTTGGAGGTCAGAGTACAACCGGGGAGTGAGCACAGCTGGGACTGCTCTGCCTTGTAATAGGTGCTGGAGAAATGAAATGCATTTCTACCCACTGAAGAGCCATCCCTTTGCAGCTCTGTCCCCCAGCTCGAGCGTAGAGCTTGCCTCTAGGGTCCAGAGAATTTTCTTCCCCAGCTGAATTAACTACATGCCTCCCCTGATGGGAAAGAGCAGGCCTTTCTGCCTTACCTCCCCGGTTGCTATCAGAGAGTTTATTGCTGTAACCCTTCTCCATCTCCCGGAAAGGGAGGAAAACCTGCCAGAGCAAGCCAGGGAGGCAGAATGCTGCAGAGTGGGGATGGGGTTGGCATGGCAACAGCATGGTACTAGTGAGCTCCCGGCCTCTGCTCACCCCCCAAGTACTGGCCTTACGTTGAGTTCCAGGAACACCACTGGTGAAGTCTGCAGATACTCCCACCAGATACCATCAGGCTATTCAGTGCTGCGTGTTCCCAAACACTGCAGTGTCTGCTGGGAAACCAAGACACGTTCTCATCATCAGTCTGTCTTACACAGGAAACAAATGCCCATCCGCTGTGTAATTAACCCAGTTAACAGAGACATTGATGCATGCTAACTCCATGAAACCAGCTTATTATCTGCACTGCTAATTAGCCATGGGAAAACAGACACGAGTTTTATGAATATCTGTTTAAGAAGGGGGGTGGAGGAAATGAAAACCTGTTGAAACTGATGATTTTTTTTCCCCAGTTTTTGAAAGTAATTTTTAAGGAGATAAAAAAAACCAAACAAACTAAAGGTGCCCACGTCAAGGAAAATGATTGGTTTGACCAGTTCAGGCAGAGTAGGAACATTTCATCTGGCTACATCTGGCCTCTGCAAGTGGTGAACAGGGAAAGAAGTTTGCTAGCCTGGGTCAGACTGCCTTAGGAGTGTTTTTCCTGTCAAGCACTGAGTACCTGTACTGGAAGCATTGCATTATACACACAACTCTAGCAGCACATCTGGGCTTTCCTCTAGCTTCGTGTACCTTCTCCTGCCTGCTTCATCAACCTTCACCTCAGAGAAAGGTGCAGTTTTTCCTGTCTGTCTCTTCCAGACCATGCAGTGTTCATTTGCCTGCCTGCCATGGCAAGCAGAGGCAGGGAACAGAGGGACTCTCACCAAAATGAGGGTGACAAAAAAAAAAAGTTGATTCTGTTGGTCTGTGGGAGCTGTTGCTGTCTAGAAAGTGGCTGGAAGACCTGAGGCTTGGAGGGGTCATGGAAAGAGGGGGAGTATGGTTTTGGGAGAGCAGGGTGAAGAGCTGTGAGGAAACAGGCTTTGCCATCAGTTTCCTGTGTATCTTTGGGTCATTGTGATCTTTCTCCTTGCCTGGCCGTATCAATCATTGCTTGGGCACATTGCCTGTCCTGCCTGGAACAGCCCTGAGCAGGGACCAGGGAAGAGAGCAGGAGCAACACAGCATCCTGACCATGCATCCAGTCTTGGCTCACAAAGCGGAGCCCACGGCCCTCAAAGGAAGCTCCTTCTGGAGTTTTCTGCTGCATTTAGTATTCGGAGAGGAGTCCAATTCGCTGATTGTGCTGATGGGATATGAAAGGCAGGATAGAGTTTTACTGCAGAGCAGTTGACCTTGCTCCAGAGATATTACTGATACACAGCTGCTATTCAACATTTCAAAACACTGTAGTCATTATGTGAATCTGTCTGCTAAGAGAAGCAATTAGACTTCAGAGCAATGCAATCTGCCTTTTAAAAAATAGGGCACATACAGGTGGGAGGATGGGGCAGTTCCCTCGCTGTCTCGGTTGGTGGGAGAGCTTTGGGGGAGTGCACAGGGTGCCTTGTGCTGTAATTAAGGGTCCAGGTAATGACCCTTTGCCACTTCAAACCAGTTGAAGACATGATGACAATGTGGTTCTCTAGGCTGCCCGGTGGGGTGGGAGTTTGCAGTGGCAATCTCTGACAGCAAGACCATTTGGCAAGGGGTTAAACTCTAGAACAAATCCTATAGACTCTTCCAGGCTCTCCTCCCTAACATCCTTGGTTCCCTTAACTAGGGTGCTTGCTGCACACAGCTCCATGCTGGGGGATGTCAAAGCCACGGTAGCATGGTTTAAATAATGGTCGTGGTCATGTCCTCCTGTGTGTTGGCACATCATGTGTCAGGTCTCAGCACCTCGCCGTGAGGATGTTGGAAGGACTGCTTGGGTCCAAGGTGGGGACGGACAGGAGCATGAGTTCTTTTGGGCTTGTTATTGTGAAGGCAGTGTGCAACTTGCTCAGCAGTGGTGTATCACTGGTACAATCTGGGGGATACTGGAGGGTTGTTTAATGATAAAACCTGATTCTTGTTTGGCTTTTGCCCTGCGGAAGTTTATCCCTTTAAACTCTTTAATATGGGCAATAAGTAAAGGCAGTGCTCAAACAAAAGGCTCAGATTGACAAACCCGGAGTCCTCACCAGGACCCTACTCCCACCTGCCTCATTTCCAATGAAGTGACTTGTGGACAGACCACATCTGCAAGTTGGTATGGGCTCCACCTGGACGTGTGGTTGACTGAAGTGCAGAAGTGGCAAACGTGTGTCTTGTTGTAGCAAGAAGATGTGAGACTAATCACAAGGGCTGCTCCAGTATAGGATACTCAAGGCGAGGGAGGGAGGACAGGGAAAGTTTCTGTGCTTACCAGTGAGCTGTAATTACGTTGAAAGTCTGTATCACCGATTACACTTGTTCCGCTTGTACAGCAGAGGGCTGGTGGCTTGTTTAACAATGCACAGCGCATTGTTCTCGCTCCAGCCCTTAACGCCGCAAAATTGATATTGCTTTTCCATGGGCAGGGAGATAAGGCATGTGTTTAGTACACTGTCAGGGCCATGATACCATCGCCACATGGGGAAATTAAAAATCTTGGCATGGCAACAAAGCCCCTCTTCCTTCCTCAGCATGTTGCTGGGCAGCACAGAAGTTCCCATCAGGAATAGTAAAGAGGACAGCAAGAAAGAGGGGGTATGCCAGTGAGGGACACCCTGGGGCAGCAGGAAAGGGAAGAACGCCTTCTGTGTGGGAAGGGAGCCTAGAAAAACCAGTGGATCTCACAGCCATTAAGGAAGTTGAAGTCATACCTGAGATTTTCCCCATAATTTTAGCTTGAGCCTTTAAAGCCACCGATGGCTTCTCTGCCCTTCCCATGCCAGCTTTCCAAAATCCACTCTCTCTTTAGGTGGGTATACAGCAAAGGGTGTATTTGTGTGGCAGAGGGTGGGAAGCTGTCACATGTTATGGTTGGGAATGAGGGGAGATTAAGAGGGAACAAGAGAACTGGAAGGAGAACGGTGAGCATGAGATTGCCTCTGACAGGCAGACAGAGTGGCAATTTTTTTTCCGAGATGCATTTTTGTCCTTCGCTGAAAAGTGCTGATTTGTTGCAACAGAACTATTCAAGATTTGGAAGCGTTCACGATGAATTTTCTGTGTTGGAAAAACAGAGTTTGAAAATCATCAAGGCACCCTAGTCTCATATAATCAAGGCACAAAGTCTGTGAGAGTCTTAGCTGAAATTTACCATTTCGCTTGAAGTTTAAACTGGTGTGCTTTAAAATGCCTCAAAGCTCCAAATCAAAATGGGACAATCTAAAGTTATTGGAGTAAGGTGGGGAGTGACCCAATCTAAACTGTATTTCCAATACTCATCTTGGGAGAATTGGCAATATCATTGGCTTCCTACCTCAATTTAGGATGGATTTCTGTCAAAAAAAAAAAAAAAAAGAAATTCTGCCCCATCCTTTTTTTCTCTCTGTATGGTGTGACATGAGCACACCAAGGGGTATGTCTGCAGTACTGAGTTATGTGGGACATTGCAGTCTCTGGGCTCGGTGCACTTCTCTAGGAGGACTCTCTCGCCTCACTGGCTGTGCCAGGCTGGGCATTGTCTCTGCTCTGGGGGTGGGGCTGCCTTCCTGCCTTGTGATGAGAAAATCTGTATTTCATAGTGCTGCAGTGATGGTCCTTGGTTGGAACAGAAGGGACACCACATCACACACATGGTTTTGTCAGAGACAGATGGCTCTAAGAGGCCCATCGGCTCAATATGAGAAGAATTATTGCAGTTTTAATTAAACTCACTTTTCTGCCTATTTGGGCCTGGGGGAGAGAAAGTGCTCAGAGTCAAACCCCACTATTTTTCAGAACCTGCAGGGTTATTTTCCTGCTCTTTCTTTTCTCATCCCCTCTCCTTTGCAACCTCATTTCTTTCTTCTTCAGTAGTCATGTGTGCTCCTGAGCAGGACATTTCATCAGAAGTGTGTGAAAGGAGTGCATGTAGCAAGGGCAGGAGACTCACGGTCGGTGGCAAAGAACTGATCTGAGGTTGAGACTGCGTGAGGAAAGTGCATGTGTGAGAGGTACTGGGAGCTATGGGGTGAAGGCACAGCCACAGAAGGTGTGGGGCTACCACCAGATCTGGCTGAAGCAGTGCCACAGGAGCCACAAGGGGGAGGGACAAGCTGGAGCCAGAATAGAAATAGAGGAGAAGGAAGAGAAATCATTGGCAGAGCCTGAAAGAAGCTAACACAAACACTGTCCAAATATTTCCATAGTAAAACAAATAAAATTTGTTGCCTGAGATGCCCGGCTTCCCTCCTTGCAGGCCCTCCTATCCCCATGGCTATCCTGTTAATGAAGTTGATAATAAGCAGAGCAAATCCTGTTGGATCAGTAATTAATCAGGAGGCTGGAGCAGCAGGATGGAATTCATTTCTGCAAAGCCAGAGACCTCTATGCTGAGAAACCCCACAGGACAGGGGTGGGAAGGCCTGAGGAGGGTGGTATGAGGAAAGGAAGTGCAAGCACCTGTCTGGGTGTTTGGTGGTCGACAGTGAGAAGATGGGTCAGAGAGACAAGGGGTGCTCATCTGAGCTTCCCGAGAGTGGCCCCTGCTTTATGGAGAACATGCATTGGACAAACTTCCTCACCATTGCTCTGAGACTGAAAACGAGGGGAGGTTCAGGTACCGTGGCACTTTGGGGGGGTCATAAGGCAAAAAGAAGGAGGGTATCTTGAAAAAGAGAGATAAATACAGGCAATGGCAAGGAGACACAATTGCACAGAGACAGTTAAATTCAGCCATGTTGTCCTGCTGCTCTTCTGGGTAAGTCCCACCGCAGCCTGGCTGTGATAAGAGTGAATTTCTGTTTCCATGAGCCACCCAGGCCCAGTGCTGCAGCCAGAGAAGATGTGGGAGCAAAGCTGAACCTCAGCACTGGCCAAGTCAGGAGAAGGGCAAGAAGAGGGAACTCAGAGAGAGACAAGTGGGAAAAGAACTTGCAGAGGCATGTGATCTCTCAGCAATTTTATTCGTTTTGAGGAAATAGCAAATGGATCCCTAGAATGAAGGTCTGAGAGGTAACGAAACCACAAGGCATGTCTACAAATTTAAGCATTAAATTCTTTCGTTTTTAAAAGGCTGAACTGGCATTTACTTGTATCAGACAAAACTTTATTAGCTCTTGTTCTAAAACCACATTTTTGTCATCTGATAATAGCTTTCACCTCAAAGAAAGCAGTAGAGCAAGAGGGTGGACCATCCACAACATAATCCCCAAAACCTAAGTATTCTGACTTGAACTTGACAAGGAACTTCCAAGCTGAACCAAATGGGAAATAATCAGGTTCTCGGTCTCATCCCCAGAACATATGTTTTCTCCCATTTCTCCTCTATTGAACTAAATCAGCCCAGTTTTCCTCCACCTCTAGCCAGGCAGCTGCTTTCTCCCAGCCTTCAGGGAGGCTGAAGCTTCAGCACAGCGACCGCAGGAAGGCAGGATGCTGCAGCCCTGGCTGGCTGCAGGGGCTGTGTCAGGACCCATGGGCAGCTCTGCCTTCCCCTCCTCAACCCAAGCAACCTGGAGAAGAGGAGCAGGACTCCAGAGTCTTTGCTTTATGCCAGTAACGACTCTCTGGAGTATTCCCATTTTCACAGATTTACTGGCTTAATGCTTTCTTAGAATGATAAAAGCTGGTTAATTATCCCTTATGAGAGTCTACCTCCCCACCTGCCTTCCTCACCCCTCACCCTCAGGATCCCCATGGCTATATATTTATCTTTTGTTCATTCATTTGATTTGGAGGTGAATAAATTGGGAAAGCCGGAGTGATTCATGTACTGTGGATTGCATATTGATCTGGCACACTTTCCTCCTTAAAGCCCCCATTAGTCATGCCGATCAATGGTTCCTTCTGGCTGGGCATCTGTGTTTGTGGAGCCAAGAGGAGGCACAGTCTGGGGGAAGGTCTGTGCACTTCACAGCCCCTGCCCAGCCCCTTCTATTTTGCACCCTCTTGACAGAAATTTGGATGCTTACAACTTCGTGGAGACAGGATAGCTCTGCTACGTTCGAAGCCTCTGTCTCCATAGTCATGTCTTTAACTTCATCTCCTGGATTCTGTCCTGAGCTAGCAATGCCTGAAATGCCTGCAGTTTCCTACAGCATCAGGTGCAATAACATACAATTCCTCCTTGCCTGCTACACAGATGGAAAGGCCCATTCACCTGAGTCTATGAGTAGGTGTGTCTCCAGATTCACGAAAGGGATTAGTGGTTGAAGGGAAGACTTGATCCCAACCACCCTGTGCACTCTGTTTAGCTCACTCTGTCAGGTGATGCATCAAAAATGCTGCTTTAGGAGAGAGGAGAGGTCTGGGCAGAGAGGTGAGGAGAACTAGGTGTTGGTCGAGGAGGGCCAGAGGGCAGTGGATGTCAGCATGTCACAATGGGTCTGCTGACACCTGCTAGACCCTGAACAGTGTTGGAAAACTTTCCCAGCTGCAGCAGAACAGGGAGCTCATTTGCAGCTGTAATAGTTATTTCACAAGGTAAGAGGGACTCAAGTACAGACTACCTAGACATAATCTGCCTTAGATTCAAAGGTTTCAGGCTTTCCTGGCAGCAGGCAAAATGAACACGGGAAGATCTGCAAATTAAAAGCAAGGAGGATCAAAGGCAGCAGAGGTGGGGGAGGGACCAGGAGCTGAAGAAAGGGAAGGGAGACTTTTCTGGCTGCACCTAACAGCAAAGGGGCGAGCTGGAATGGAGTCAAAAGAGCAGAGGTTAGGCACATCTAACCTTCTTCTGCCACAGTGTCCGTTTGGGGCTGTAAGTAAGTCTGCTGCTTTCTCTTCAGGACTGGTCACAGCCCGTCTGTGCTGGGAACAACACCACCAGGAGCAGCAAGGACCATTTGTCCTGTGCTTCACCACAGGCCCAGCTGGTCCTGGACAAAAGATCTCACTACATTTCAGGCTGTCCCTGTAAACTCAGCCTTCCCCTGAGGCTGCTGGGAGCTGTTGTGTTGAAGCTACATGTGGGCATGGCTGTGTCCATTCCATAGGGTCCCCTTCTTTATGTCTGTGCTAGATACACAGCAGAAGGGGCGACAGGTATGCCTTGTCCTGTCAGGCTGATAAAATCCTTCAGCAGTTTCAGATGTGCTAACATGTTCTGCCTGCCAAGTTCAGGGCGATCAGAGCATCTGACAGACAGCAGCTTCCCTGTGTGTTAAACATTAATAGCTTTCCAGCTTTGCCTCTGGATTTTCTGTTGCTAAGACCCAAGCTGCCTCTCTGGAGATGTCAGTTTGCGACAGAGCAATTACTGCCCAAGCTCCACGCTTGCGAAGAGGCCCGACGGCTTGGGAACAGGAAGGGAATGGATTGCCCAAGAGTGATTAAAAGAAATACAGGGGCATGAAGGGATAGAATCGGGGTTGTGTTGCATGGTGGGGGCAGAGGCCAGATGCCAGATTGAGGAATCCAGCTCCGTAGAGGAAGATGAGTGGTTTGATTTCAGAGAGATGTTGTCTCCAATATCTGATTACTCCCAGTAGCTTGAACAAAAGCTAGGGCCACAGTCCAATTCTGCCACCATTTTCATCTGCATCCTCCTCTTCTCTCATTTTGAGTAACTTTCTAAGTACCCATCTGCATCCTCACCTGATATATTTCTGCAGATTTTTTGCTCTCTGCCCCTCTCCAGTGATGGCTGCTTTTCAGGGAACCTGCTCAAGGATGTAAATATGGCAGTGTTTTATAAAGTTTCAGCAGCCTTTTTCCCTTTTGTATATGATTCACTATTTTGTCTTTCGGGAAAACTCATGCCAGTGAAATATGTCTTCTCCATGAAATTTCGCCAAGCTGGGGGTTTTCCCTGCTGAAAATATCTGAAACTGCAAGTGTTAGAGGTTCTGGTACAAATCTGCCTTCGTGATATTCACCACTTGGAACTGATTCAAGATTTTCTTCATGGCCATGTGATCTTTCACATAGGCTAGATTTGACAACAAACTCATATTCTCCGCCAAAAAGGGAAGAAACCTTTCATGAAAACAGGATAAGTTCCAATTCAGCAATGATCCATGTAAACACAAAAATATAGGGTGCCATCTTTCACAAATCAAGGCATTAAAAGATCAGCTAACAGTAAATGGCATGATTGCTTTGAAACCTACATAATTTGCACTGTTGCGTGGAAAAACATGGACACGTGAAATAAAATCAGCAGGGCACAATTGTTAATTACTAGTGAGAAACAGTCCGTTCCTCAAAGTGCGTGTTTCTCTATATAGGTCTCTCTCTTCTGGCTCATGTACCACAAAGGTGGTTTTCTACTGGTGCTCGGTGTGGAGGACACCAGTTCATGGTCTGGCTCAGACCTGCAGGAACTGGAAAGGAGTCACAATTGATCCTGCTGCTTCAGGTGTTTTTACTTGTCCCATGTTACTTGTCAGCATCACAAGACTTTGCCTTGGTGTCACTGCTGGAGGGACAGACATCTTCAGAGGCAATAGAAGGACTTGCTGCACACAGGGCAAGTCAGGATAGGGAATGAGGAATTTAGGGGAAGGGGTCCTGTAATTTGCAGCTCAGTAGTGTTTAGTCTCTGCTTGGAGAGGACCAGCCAGGCTGGTGGGGAAGGCTCTTGACCATATCTGGAGGTCTGACAATGAAATCCTATGCACTGATTTTACAGATCTTTCTGTGCTGGTTTGTATGTGACAGGAGGTAACTCAGGCTGCCTGGCAGAGGGTTTGCTTTGTTCAATAAGCAAGCCCAGCTGCCAGCTTTCTGACTGTATCAGCCCTGGGCTATCTGAGGAGGCAGGGTGCCTTGGAAAAGACATTCCTCTTCTGGAAATGGAGGGGGTTTTGCTCCATGTTGCAGAATGATGCAGATGGGCACAGGCAGAGAGGTGTGTGAAGCAAGGGAAATTCCAAACAGCTTGCAGTTTGAGCCATGGATTTTGCCTTGAGGAAAGCACTGGCTCAGCTGGGGACAGTGTGGCCCAGGGACAAGTGAGAACAAGCTTTCTGTCATGCTGATTTGCCTTTCCTGACACCAGTAGTTGCCAAAGCAGTACACCTAGTACAGCAGCAGTACAGGCATTTCTCCCCCAAGGGAGTTGCGTGAGACTTACGGCTGGCTGTGGGGTGCTGCAGGATGTCCCCCCATGACCCAGAAGCTTGGTGTGAAATGGAAGTCCTGCAAGTTTCTCCAGCCTCAGCAGCTTTCTGCAGCAGAGGGCCAAAGAGACACAGGCATTCTCTGCAGGGAGCGTGGTTAAGCAGAGGAAGCAGCATGTTACATGGTACTGTGCACTGCTGCTCACCCTTGAGCCCCTGCAGGTCGAAGGAACTCAGCAGAACCTTTCCTCACTGAGGAGAATGTTCCTCTCCTCTCCTTTGCTGCTCCAGGAGGAGCACTGACCCTTCCCTGTCCCCTTTTCCCCCTGGTGCCACTCAGGGCGTCTGTTGCCTGCATTCACTTAAGAGTCCTGCCCATAAATACTCACTTTTTATAGCTGCAGCCAGGCTCTGAGGGATTATATGGCCTAATGGTTCCATCCATTTGCTTTTCTAATAGTCCTATTAATAATATTGTGAGTGTTTGGAGTCACAGATAAATCCTAGTGCTATAAACCCACTTCTGCATTTCATGCCACAGAGCCCTTTTCACTCAAGTCACTCCTCTGACACAAAGCTCTCCTCTAGCTCAAGGCATGTATCACTATCCTCCAAGGCCCTAACTGAATTCATTAGAGACAAGGCCTGTTGCTTTAATCTGTGGATGAAGTTTTCCTCCACTGTTTCCACCCCTCAAATGTGCACGTTTTATTGCAGTCCAAATGAAAGTGTTTATTAATTTCTCACTCAGTTGTTTATCAGGTGGAATTGTTGGAAGGGGAGAGAACAGATGCTCTCTAGGAAAAAAAAAAAAAGGCATGCCCTGGCTGCTGGCAAAGTTAGAGCACCAGGACCTGTCACCATCAGTCTTGGGGTTGAGCTGCATCACCTCTTGGTGCCTCAGTTTACCCCTGTGGCCACTGAGGCTGGTGGGGCAGAACCTTCCTCAGACCATGCTCTGCAGCCACACAATGAAGAGCCCCGTGGTGGTGCAGAATCACTTTTCACTTAGCTAGCACTGCTTTAATCACACCACTGCGGGTACTGGGGCTGGATGCAAACTTTCCCTTTTGCCGTGGTCTTACTTACCAACACGACCGCACCAGCTACTTAACATTTCCTGGTGAAAAGAACTTGGAAGAGATAAGAGCAAAGGGAAAAAGAAATAAGGTCACATATTTACCAGCCTGTTAATATTTATGAGGACTATGAACCAGATTAATTTCCATGCACCATTTCACCTGCAGTGCTTTCCTTCCATATTTATGTAAAAGGGTAATAAATAGACAAACAAAAAGAAATGCAAGTCTCTAGCTTCTTTTAGACGGTGTATGAGCCATCTGTCATTGGAATCGGGATATTTTGCTTTGTGCAGTAAGGATCTTCCTCTGCATCTTTTGGTTAGTGGGAATAATTTTCCAAGCCTCAGGCCAAGGTCTGGCTTCTCTTTGAGAGTTCTGCAGCCATCTTCTGTGTCAGCTTGGGCATCACTAGCTCTGTATTGATGCCTGGCAGCAGGAATTAATGATCTGCCTGGTTTTTAGGATCCAGAGACCCAGGGAGATTTTTGGGGGAGAGCCAACAGCAGCCCTTGCAGGATAGGGCTCCTTACAATCCATTAAGTCAGAGAGAAAGAGAATTTGCACTGAAGGGTTCAGAGTATCACTGGAGGGGCAAGGTAGTCCGAGACCAGACTTTTCATGTGAGTGGTCCCATACAGACCTACGGGAAACAAGACCTACAGGTCAGAAAGGGGTGGGAAAGGGCCATCCTTAGAGTCACAGAGGAAGCAAAGAGCAGGGCTGGTGACAGCCCCACTGTACTGACAGACCATACACTGCACTATCCATCTGAGTGCACCTCATCTACCTAATCCCAGGTGGTTGCATATTTGTTATTCAGAAATACAACTGCTGCCGGTTGGGTACTCCCAATCCCCCAGAGAAACATTTTCTTATTGTCTTTAAGAGAAACATAGCCAAATCTGTTTATAAAACTAGTTACTGGTATAAATTAACATTTAAAACCCTCTACAGTTTACATTTCCATTTGTAAAACCTCCTGTTAGGATTATTTGATAATGCAAATTCTCATCTACTGCCTTAATAGACCCTTCAGTGTTGGGGTGGGTTTTGATTTCAATTGCATTTTTTTTTTTTATTCTTCTAGTAATAGGATCTGCTATACATATGACAGATTTGTCAGTGGAATTTTAACAAATAATATTAAGTGAACTTTAAATGCCATTTGTATCATCAGTTTTTAATTTCAAAAGTGTCACCCTATTGAATTTTGGGAATATGTAAATTAACAGTTCACCTCCTAAATTTTATGGCAGCCCAACGTGCCTAGAATACTTTCTGCTGATATTTCTGTTTATTTAATCCTTGCAATATAAGAGAAAGATTAGCTGTTCATATTTGGTATATTTGTTTTATAATTGCTTGGGTTTTTTCATTAACAAAGTGATTTAGAGTTATGCAAAACAAGGTACAAACTGTATTTGAAGTTGACTATGAAATATACAGCTTGGGGGGGGGAAACCTGGGCTAAAGAAATAGATGGCACTGTGTGCCAGCATGTGCTAAGAGTCTTAAAACCCCTGTATTCATCTGGCTTTACAATGAGATACATAAAAAAAAAAAAAAGACGCACTAACTGCGTGTTACATCTGAAGCACAGGGAGGGAGTGTAGCTAATTTGCACAGCCAGACCCTGTTCCATTGCAGAGCTTTACATCCTGAAACACCACTGTTCCTCTTTGAGAAACAGCTGTTCTCACGTGGTTAAAACTTCACTTACTTTTTATAAGTGTTTAAGGACCCCCAAAAGGTGCTACAGAAATTGAAACTTTGGTTTTGGGAAGGCTTGCTTAGCATTGTTAATGATGCTTACAGGGAAAAGGAAATGGGAAGGATGGTCTTTTCAAGTGACAGGAATGACACAGAACTTGTTTTCGGAGGCATTTCTCTGTGGGACAATGTAGACAGGCCTTGGGAAATGTGGTGGGAAACAGGCTGAAAACTCATGTCCTGACATCACTTAGACAAAGAGCTTCTGCAGAAACACAGCCCCTTTAGAGCTAGATAAATAACTCCCTTTGGATCATTTTGCTACACCAACTTCATGACCCATGCCAACGTGCTCAAACACAAGAAAGGATCATCATGTTAATTGCAATCCTCTTGTTATGCAAAGTAATCAGCAGGCTAATGTCCCATGTTATTACCAGGAACTGCATACACCTCAATTTAAACAGAAGCCAGGATGTGTGTAAAGACAGACCTGAGACCTACAGCTGGCTGGCGAGCTGGCTGGGCTCTGGGGTACTTTGGGAAGGCAGACAACTCTCTGGGGTTGTTAGTGATTGTGACAGCAGAGGGGAGACACTGTTTGTGACAGAAGGAAAACAAAATGCCGTCCTGTGAAAGCCCCTCTGTTCCTCTGCCACATTGTTCCCCAACTCTGTTTCTTCCTCGGATGTCTGCTAAGCCCATAAGCCACTCATTATACTCACTGCCCTGAGACAGTGCCTAGGCTGGGCAGTCTCCATCCTTGTAATTTTTCAGGATTCAAAAGGATCAAGTCCTCAGTGACGTGATCTGAACTTACAGGTAGCCCTGCTTTGAGTAGGAGGTTGGGCTGGAAGCCCCCCGGGGTCTCTTCCCACCTGAACTCTCCTATGACGACAGGTAGTAAGCCTTTAGCTGAAGATTGCTCTGGATGCCACATCACAGTTGCTAAGGCTTCTGCAGGCGAAGAGCTGCAAAAATACACAGTTTTTGGGTCAGTCGTTATTTTCTGTTGTTGTTTATTTCAAACGAGCTGGATGATTATTTGAGTAGAAACATACTGGTGGGATGAATTACACTTGTCTGTGGTGTTTTCCCGCCCCAGCACTGGTTTCTAACGGGGGGTGGTATTCCCTGGAGGATTATTTGACTCCTGTAAGCAGCTTTTGATGTGCTGTAGCACATAGTTCTGGGAGAAGGAAGCTGGATCCAAAGCAGCCGCCTGTGATTGCTAGAAGCACACGCTCTGCTCTGCATTGTTGATTTCATTCATTCTAAGGGAATATAAGGCTTTTGAAGTGACACTGATATTAAGTAAGCAAAGTGCTCTGCTTAATCACAGACTGTGTGTGCTCCTGAGAGAGATGAAGCCACCTTCTCTCTCACACCCAATAAGAAACATCCGGAGCAAAGTAAGTGTGCTCCGAGTCCCTCCTGGGGAATCACAGTGCAGCAAATGTTTGTCCAGAGGAGGGTACCCCAGAGACACTGAAACAGGACAAAAGAACCACAGAAAACAGAATGTCCCCTTGAGATGTCCCTCAGTATCACAGGCCTTGGGATGCAATAATTCAGGTTATTTATACAGAGAGATCCCCTATCTTTGCGTCCCAGACAGAATGGGACTCAGAAGAGTCCTCTCAGTTTCAACCACAAATATGGATAAAAATATGGATAAAAATATCGCTTGTGGTACAGTGTCAAACACGTCACAGCAGAATTGCTGGTAAAGTGGAAGGGCCAGCTTAGCAAGGCCTGTATTCATCTCAGTGCTCTCTTTAGCTCACAGCTCTCTAAAACCTGTGTCCTCCTAGACAGTGGCAGAGAGACAATTACCTTTCTTTCTTATTCTTCTCCTCCCCTCCCTGGCCTTCTGTTCACACATTCTGCCACTTTCACATTTATTTCTTTGTCTCTCCTTTTCTCTGAAACTCTCTTGTCTTTTCTCTTTAAGCTGCAGTGGCAGTCACTGGGTTATGGGAGCTTTCAATTTCCTATTCAGTTCATCATGGAGCAGTAATTTTCTGCACTTCCATAATTAGGGGAATTTTAAGCAAACTACCCTGTGGATGATTACAGCCGGATTCAATTTCTGTTGCTTTGATCACCAAAGGACGAAGATGCTCCTTGAATATTTGGTTATGTGCTCTGCCTAAAGAAGAACCTCATGCCAGCTGCTGCCTTCCTGTTTTCCCTTTCCACCTCACTCCTTTTCAGCCCCCATCACCCCTCCCTACCAGTTCAGAGACTGTCTTTCTACTGCTTCTTTAGCTCAAGTGGAAGTAAATGCCCCTTCCTGAAAAGTGACACTCTATTAAAATCAGGGTTTTTTCCCAGTTAAGAGGCAGCATGATCTGATTGTTAGAGCCAGGGCATAAGGAAAGCAGAGTCAGGGAATTTCATTTCCAGGTTTATGCCTCAGTTTCCTCATCTAGAAAGTGATGGGGCCGAGGGACAGGGTGTTAATTTGCTGTTCTGCTTTGTAAAGGCTCCTACATGCAGTCTTCCAAGGGCAAAATGCAAGCCTGATTTCTTGGGACTGCAAGATGGTTTGGGAAACCCTGTGACATCAAGGTGTCTTTGAAGAGATAGTTGGTGGTTCTTGGTTTTATCAGCTTTTAACACCGAGGAATAAACACGGGACCTTTTGCCATCACCTTTTTGCTTTAGCTGTGCTTTAGCTATCTCCCTGATCATCTGCTTTCTGCTCCAGGGCTGGGAATTCATCCACAAGAGAACAGTGCATTGCAGCATTTAATCGTTTCTAGTTCTAGAGAGAGAAAAATGACAGCATGGCCAAAGCTGCTGAGGATGCCCTGTGTGTTTCCAGAGTCTCCACAAATGCTTACTGAGGGCTGCAGTGAATAGGAAGGATATAGGACAGGAGGCATAGGGAGATGCATTTCAGGATTGGAGAAGACAGCAGAGGACAGGGGCTGGGGTGATCAGTAGAACTGTCGGATCACAGCAACCTCACTCCAGCTTGTGTACTCAGTTTGTGGCAGGACACGCACCAGACCCTCCACAGTCCTTCCCAGCAGGGAGGCGGGCCAGACTGTGCCTTCCACAGGTAGCTGTTCTCAGTGAGAGATCACACTTAAGGAGGTTCTGCCTTCCTGTTCCCAAATGTGAGCGTGACGGGCTGTCAGCTCCGGTGTATTAATAGACTATTAATGCTTCCAAGTTTCCTGAGCCACGTGTATGGGTTTTCCATAGGTTAATTAGGCCATATTTCAGGATAATTACAGCTGTATATTTCTACACTAATTAAGTGGCTTTAAAACATACCCACAATGTGGCTCAGTGAATCATAATTAAACTTCCTCTGCCTCCTGCTATACACTATGGAACTAATACCCATAAAAGACCCAAACGCTGCTCCTTGCCAGCAGCAAATTAGAGCTCACAAAAATAATCTTATGGAATGTATCTTTTTTATAGAATCATGTACAAATTAATTCAAAATGAATATTACATGAGTCATCAAAATGCTTCAGCTTCCTTCTCTTTATTTATATTTATCCTCCCACGTGAACTGTCACCTGGTGGGGATGGCAGGGAACCAGGGTGAGGGGAGAGTGACTCAGTCATGCGTTTGCCAACAGCAGTGTGCTTTACTCTTCCCTCCCTTTGAGCCAGGGAAGGTTTAAGGTCTGTGGGAAAATTGTCAGTGAAATCTACGCTTATTTCTTCCGCTTCTGTGACAGTCTGAGCGCCGAAGCAAAGCGCGGGCTGCCGTTCGGTGCTGCTGGGGTAAAGGAGACCGGTACTGGGTGCTGGCTGGCTGTCACTGCTCGGCAGGTGAAGACAGTTGTGTGGGGCAGCCAGAGGTTGTCTGGCCCCAAGTGCTCTGGCACACCCAGGAAATGAGTGGCCAGGGACACAGGCAGCCCCGGCGGCACAGGCCCTCAGCAGGTTGGTCCTCTCTGTGGACTGTGACCTTCTCCAGCGTGGAGAGCATCTTCGGCTGGGTTACTGTTTATTCTTACAAATGCCAGTTGTCCTGATGGCAAAGAACCTCCTTTCTGGCCTAACTGCAGCCACAAATGTTTTTCTCAGTTTGCCTCTTGTCTTTATTACTGTTTAGCTGGAGAAGTGATGTTCCCTCCTTCCTCCTCTGCATCAGATGCCCTTTCAGCCTCTACTTTTGTTAGACAAACATGCCAATCCCTTCTTGTCCAGGTTTGTCATTCCCTAAATGATCCTAGTAATCCCTTCTCTGTACTGGTTTCTTTTCTGTTTCTCAGGGTGTGATCTACCCTTTCTCTCTGCCTTGTCTCAAAGTATTATCACCGCCTCTCGCCTGCTGGAAAGATGCTGTTGAGCCATTCCATTTTTTTCTGTCTGCTTGTAGTCACACTGTCCTGACCCTCGGCTGTGGGCTCCCAGACTGTACTGCAATGCAACTAATAATCATATTCTTCTCCCTTACATGAGATTTTGCCATTTCCAGTGAACTTCCATCACTCCTGTGCAAATGTACACTTTTATTTATTTTCACCCCCACTGTCCTCCACCCCCATCTGGATTTGTGAATGTCGTTCAGCAGTTTAAAGGGCGGTGGGACTGGAGACAGAGAAATGTCTTGGCCAGCAGATTTCAGACAATATCTGTTTGCATTTTTCAGCTGATTTACTCTAGTTGTAGATACAAGCCTTTATTGTGAGCTTGCAGCAAACATTCGAGTGGACAAATTAATAATTAGAAGGTACAGTAATGGGTGCTCTAGAAAGAAAATTATACAGATAGACAGACAGACGGAGAGATGGATCGGGCTGACTGAGAGAAGCAAATTTTAAGCCATGTTGTAGCACATTAATGGAAATCAAATGTGATATTCTTATTCACCCTGGAAACTCATTCCAGGGGTTGAGTTCAGCTACTCAGGAGACAGGCGCAGCGCCATGTGAGCAGCACAGCCAATCTGAGACAGCTCTCGTTTCGAGTCCTGAATTTTTACAGCTAATTCCTGCTGCAAAACAAAGCAAATTTAAAACTTCCACTAGGACCAGGGTTTTGCACCCAGAGTCTCTCTGCCATTTTTATGAGTAACCTCACCTAATGAATAGACTCTGGGAGAGACATCTTCATGCAGAGAGCTCATAGACAGGAATGGAAGCCAAATTTGTAGGATTATTGATGAATTATTCAGCCATCTCTGCCTGTAACGCTGACATGTGAGTCAGGAGCTTAAAGCCCTGAGGCACCACATTCATTGTGGGGATATGAATCCTGGAGTGCTGTTTTATAATCAACATATTGCATAAATACCTCTTGTGCAAATTAATTTTCTCTAAGTCTCAGGTCTTAATCTCAAGTGCCTCCTGCTTGGGAATAAAAAATTAAGTTCTGGGTGGGGATCATTCCCTATGGCTCATGTCAAAAGTTCTTACTGAGCAAAGGAGGCAGGAAAACTGCTTGGTTCATTGTTTATTTATTTGTAATGAAGGGAAGAGGGGGAAAAATGCAACAAGACAATTCAAGTGAGGTATAAGGGAAAGCTTTCTAATTATGAGAAGAGTGAGGCATGGAAACAAGCTATCCAGGAGACTCATTGAATCTCCTCCCTCAGAGGCTTATGAAGGTGGGCTTTGCCAGCATCTGGCAGGGATGTTTTGGATATATATGATTCTGCTTCAGTGAAAGAGGGAGGGATGTAATGTTCTTCTGAGTTCCCTCCCAGATGTACTTGTGTAAGACAGAAAGGAAGAAAATTAAATTACGGGTCAGCTGAGACAGGCCTTGGTTGTGATGAAGATGTTTCAGAAACATCACTAGGTGTGGGAGACATTAGCCTTGGCAGTATGCACATTCCGCAGCATGGATGAAACCTGCCTTAATTCAAGCCACAGATGCCTGGTCCTGCAACAACCGTCAGCACTGAAGACAGCTTTCTTTTCAAAAGGTCTGTAAGCAGCAAGGAGAAAAGATGAGGGAATTTAGCAGATCTTTGAAGGCTCCCACCTCCGTTCTGTCCTGTTCCCTGGAGTCCAAGTTTCAGGTCACGCAATAGTGTAGGAGGGTACTTCTCCCCTCAGCCAAATGGAAATCTGTTCTAAGCCTTGCCCCAGAGCCTCCAAGAATTCCAACAGCAGCGTCTTAAAAAAACCCACTGAAACTGGGTCATTGTTAAACATGCAAGTGAGGACTTCTAAAGCTGGTTTAAAGATTTGGGTGCTCTTTTCCAGTTCAGAAAGAAGGGAGACAACCTTCCCCTCTGCCTGCCCACCCAGGTTCCTGGACAAAGCTTACCAGATGCCATTAACCCAGCTTTCATGTTTCAGTCCCCATGGGGCTATTTTTGTGGCTCTGGAAAAACCAAGGAACTGTATTTTGATGCAACCTGCTAAATGCCCTGCAACACTTAAACAAGAAGGCGCTGTACAAAATGTCAACCATTATCATTAATTACTCCTCTGTGACTTTTACGTGGCAGGCACTACAGTCTATAACAAGCTACTGTCACTGTAAAAATATTCCTGTATGTTTGTGGCTGAGCTGGAGGGCAGCTCAAGAGAAGGGGGATAAGTGTTTGCAGCTGCTGAGAGGGATGAGGGCGACTGATGCTTTGCAGCGTCTGGCAGAGGTATGGGGAAGAGGCAAGGCTGGATGCAGCTTCAGCAGGGCTGGGGCTGCACCAGGCAGTGCTTCCAGCAGGAGCTACAGTTGGCTGCAATAACTCAGTCCCTGAGTGCAGGCATGGGAGGGGTTGGCTCTCTGAACACAAATGGACTTTGTTGTGGATGGCCTGAGAAAAATCAGTCGCATCTTTTCCTGCAGTTGGATGGCAATAGTATATTTGTGGTGACTTCTAGCAAAATTCTGTATTAGGGAGTGTAGCTGGGGTGACCTGGGTTTGGTTCGGTTTACTGATCACCAGCAGCTGCATACTTCAACGAATCGAAGTCAAGTATGTCTAAGACAGAAGAGAATTTGACAACTACATCTGCTTTCAGAGACCCTCCTTCCTGGCAGACAGCACCTCTGTGTTGAAGGCCATGGGTCTGTGGTTTGGCTACACCACTGAAACCCAGCTGAGCTCCCATCTCCTCCTGCTTCTCCTCCTGCTGAGAGGAAGCATGCTCCTCCAAAACAAGTCACAGCCACTTGCCTTTGTCTTGCCAATAGAGCTGGTAACGGATTAAAGGAGAGAACTGAGCATTTGTTCTAGAAGAAATGCTATCACCTTGGGCAGTTTTAATAAACTGATAATCAAATAAAGAACAGACTATGATAAATTAGTATCTTTTAACAGGAAACAGGCAGGACTATGCTTTTAAAGCCACAGTCAGTGTTGTAACTGGTGAGAAAGAAGGCGAGAGGAGAAGGAGCAGTCGAGGGGAAAAGCAGGGAAAAAAAAAAAAAAAGGCGTTTAACCCCGCTTGTTAGACATGCGAATCCGGCGTCTAATTTCCGACGGCCTTACAGCGTGTGCAAGCGCTGATAAGACCCTGTGGGAAATTGACAGCTCGGGCTGAGGCGTCTCTCTGCCATAAACCTGGGCTTTATTGCACAGATAACGGAGCGAGCCTGGCTGAGCATGACTGGGCGATTAAACTTTCCGTCCGAGGAAGGAGAGGTGAAGAAAGAAACACATTCCTATTAAGGGCACTATTAGTTAATGAGCAAATCTGTGTGTGCATTGATACAGTATTTGCACACACAGAGGCACATCTGGTCCTGGGTTGTGTGTGAGAGAGGAGCAGAGTGGAGGGGGAGAGGCAGGTCAGGCAGTGGAGCGAGTAGGGGTGGTGTGAGCATCGTGCAAATACAGGTGGGCTTGGAGATGTGTGCAAGAAACTGGGTGTGAGAAACAGGTAAATAGGGAACAGTTCATGTCCAAACCACGTTCTGGCACATTACTCTGTGTTTGTGAGGACAGGCATGCAGCAATGCTCGGCTCTGTGGTGGTTTGGGTTCTGTGCTGCAGGTGCTGAAACTTTGACGGCTTTCCTGGGCAGTGTTACAGTGTCTGATGTGTTTCCTGAGAAAGTTATCCCAGCACTTTTGATGCTGTTTCACGTGCATCTCTATCCCTGGTGCTCTCCCCGGCTAAGATCATTGGTGATAAGTAGAGCAAGTAGAAAGGGGAGAGACGTGCAGCCCTTGGGCTCTTCCAGCTGTGAATTCCTCCTCTCCTTTCCACAGCCAGGGAAGGTGCCATCTCAGAGCCTGGACAGTGGCTCTAAGTGGTAGGCAGTGCTGTGCCCCTACCCTGTCCTCACTGTTAGCAGAAGCCAGTGTACTGAAGAGGAGGGAACAAGTGGCCTGGAGGACTTCAAATCACATGGACTGGAGCAGGCCCGTTAAATCAGAGCAGATGGTCACATTAGCCCTGCAAAACAGCGGCAACTCTCCCCGTTCATTGCTGGCCCCCCATCCAGTCTTAGCCTTCCAATTTTCTCTGCAAGCCTTTGACAGCTGCTCCCAGGGAAATTGCAATCGTGTGGCGAGCCAGGGTTAGAGAAACGTGGTCCTCACCTCCTTTTCATTACCAATAAGCACACGATCCCTTTGTCTTCTAAAGCAATTTCATAGCCGGTGCACAAACACGGATCCATCAAAAGAGCCTTTCACTGGGCTGGCACAAGAGACAATGGGAAGCAGATACACCTTCATCAACAAAGAGGCGCATTTCCATTTTGATAACAAATGTCTCTGGCTCCCCGTTGAACACCCGCATCTTGTTTTCCCTCTGTTTTCTCTCTCTCGCCTTCCCGAGCCAGCGAGAGGAGTCCGCCAAGCAGAATGGTGTGTACAATAGCTTTTCCCCCTTCCCTCCCTTTGCCAGTTGTCGTGCTGACAGATCTGATAGGCCTGCATGCCACAGTTTGCCTTTCAGTCTAAACAGGAGAGAGAGAGAGACAAAAGAAGGCCTTATTTTCTTCCCTTCAGTGTTATCTTCCTCTTTCATGTTCTCATTATAATGCCACCATGGTGATAGAAAGGGAGAGATTCAGGAGCTGCCAAAAGACCCACCAGGTATTTTTCTGCGTGTGCCCTTCCCCCTGGGTGTGTGCACACTGGACAAAACGTGGCTCCCGCAACCCTGGAGCACTCACAGGCTTGCTCCATGGCTGAGTGTGACTCCCCAGGCTTGTTATTTTAACCAGCTGCCTGGATTCATGTAGGGAGGAACAAGAGGGCTTCCGACCAGCTGACAGCTGGTGAACTCTGCATGGGCATGTACAGGGCTCCTGTCCCGTTAGGACTGGTGAACATGGCCCTAACCATAGAAAGAGAAGCAGACTGTTGTCATAATGAGAAGATTCCACCTATTACTTTCCTGTTTTATCTCCTCCCTAAACTAACTATATTGAGGAATTGCACAGCAGATCTCAAGCCATGTTTCAGATGATGAGCAACACTCATTCCTCTTGCTTTTGCCAGACTGAAAAAGCAAGGCACTGAGTTGATGTACATCCCTCTGCCTTGGCCTGATGCTGTCCTGTGGTTAAGGTGTTTTCTGTGCTGCCTGAGCAAGACCAGCACCTTGTGACTTGTCCGCACCAGTGACAAGTTGTTAGGCATTGTGTTACAGTGGGAAATTAGCACAGACAGCCCTCCTGGTTCAGCTGCTGTCTCCCAGGCCTTGTAATATTCATGTCCCCACAGCCAGAGAAATGTGAGCACATTCCCCTGTGAGCAGCTCCCAGCTGGGTGTCCCCTGACAGAGAAATACATCAGAGAGAGTCAAAGCCAATGGGGACAGAAGGAGGTGAACTGAGAGAAATTCTGCTCTGAGCATTCAGACTCCAAAACAACACTGCCCTGATGTTGTTATGGCTGTCGAACTTCACAGCTGATCTCAGCCACTGGGGATCCTGGGAAAGGCAGGTGAAGAAATGAAGAGCTCCAGCTCTCTGTCCTCAGGAGCACTCTGATGGAGCACTAGCTGAGCAAAGCAAGGCTGAGTTTGGTCCCTCCAGGCTGTTGGGAGAGGATCCGGAAATGTGCTTGGAAAGACTATATAGGTTCCCTCATTTACTGCTATCGAGCGTCAATCCAGAGGAGGGCTCTGGTGCAGGAGCTGGCCAGAGTGCTGCTTAGTCCATCTCCTTTCTCTCAGCCTTCGGGAACAAAACGCAAACGAGCAGAAGCAACTCCCTCTTCTGATGGTGAAGATCATATGCATGCACTTGCTGCTGGTCCTCGGGAGAGGGATAGGCTTTACTCTCAAGAGCTTGTTTGTATGGTAGTTATCTCATCTACCAACATTTCTTGGTCTGGCAAAATTTCCGGCCTCAGCAGAAGAGCAGTTCCCTTGTCAGACTCATTTTGAGAGGACAAACAGATGCCTTCTTTCATTACGGTACCTGTTGGCAACATGACATGGTGCAGGGATTGAGAGAGAAGCAGGGGAGAAGGGGGAAGCTGATTTGGAAGAAAAAAAAAAAGTGAGAAAGAATGGGTGAGAGACAACCTAAGCAGCGGCAGGGTGGAGTGTGAAGAGGGTAAGGAAAGACACAGGAGACTTTTTAAAGGTAGGAGGGAGTGAAAGTGTGAGGAAGTGATGAAAACAGAAACGGAAAGAAGCATTGCACATGATAGGTTGTTCACCAGGAATCCAAGATCAAAATGCCAACTAAATTAGGGTATTATAGGTCACTGAACAGAAATTACACAATGGCCGAGTCTCTAACAAAGGTTAAAACACGGAACAAAGGCAAATAATGACACAATGCAGAGTCAGTGACCGTAAACTCCAAACAAAAAGCAGGGTGTTGCAGAGATGATGGGAAAGCAGAAGAAATCGTTGTTTGCAATCAGTGTTCAGTGGGTCAGATTGGAAAGGAAATGTGCTTTTCAGAGCTAGCACCCTCGATGGAAACACAGATGCAATTTTGACAAGGTCTTTCAGTAAAATGAATACCCTTAAAACACTCAGTAAGAATGAGAAGTCAACATCAGCTTAGGGCAGGCAGAAACACGCTTTAAATTTACAGTATCACATCTAAATTTTAGAATGAAGGAAGGAAACACTTCTTTCTCTGAGCTGCTGAATACGGCTGCCTAGTAAATTTTCAGTGAAATTTTTAGTTGGAAAATAACAATTTAGCTAAATTGAGGCCCTTTGCCTTGAAAAGTGCAGTTTTGCTAAACTTCTGGCTTTGAAAATATTTGCAGAAAAGAATTGAAATGGTTGAAGTACACCAGTTTTATCCTGGCTTTCTAAGGAAAGGGAGCTTGTGAGATCACGCCACGTACGGTACACGTGAGAAAAGGCAATTGCTTTTCTGTCCCCTCCTACAGCTCTTGAACCCTTTGACAGGCTTCAACCAAATTTGGCAAAGGGCCAGTGGGCATCAGTGTTATTAAAGTCTACACAGGTTTGTGCAAAAGGGAGATCATGTAGAAAAGATGTTGGGAGAGCAGCTGGGCTGTGACATTAAACTTCAGCATCCATTTTCAGGGCTGATTACTCTGTTCTGATGAGGAAAGAGCCTCATGGTCAGTGGAACGGGTAGGTGCTATTGCCCTGCTACGGTCCCTGGGGCCTCACACCCTCCAGCCTGGGCCCAGAGTCCCAGAAACCCTGACTCCCCCTGATCTTTTACATAAACCATCTCTGCTCTCCTAGGCAGGCTGTCCTCTAGGTGACTTTTGGGGTTGCTATGGCAGCAAAATTGATAACTCCCATCTAAAAAGGCAATTCAGTGTTGCACAGGAAAATCAACAACATCCATCATGCCTGTACCCCATAGGTATGCTGGGGTATGTGACCACCATAGCTACTTCAGATGTATTTTTCAGAAGTCCTTGTAGCTGCATGCTGTTAGTTGGGCCATCCTATGAAGAGAAAGCTGTGGAAAGTAAGCAAAAGATGTGCAATGTTCTCGCTTTGCCACAGATGTTTTACTTCACCTTAGATAAGTCTCAGTAGAGGGTGGCTGGAACCATGGCTGCTGCTTGTCAGGTGCTCAGCGGTGCACTGCTCTTTGGGGGGATGCTTTGGGTTCTGCATGCAGTGATAGATGCTCCTTCAGCTTCATATCTTGTTCTGCTGTGAGTCTGAGATAGCAAAGTCTTTGCCTGATTTCTTTAGGGTACTCTCTTTTTAATACCTCAGATCTGCCCAGCAGCCAGTGAGGATGTATAAATAGAAAGAATCTAGGGATGCAAAGGATGGAAAGGCAGGCCATGTGGCCTGTGACATAAAACCAGTTCGTTATCTTTCTCTCCAGACTGAGGGTGAAGCTGGGAGTAATTCATCCTGCCACCATCTTCCAGCAGCTGGCTTCAGATCTGAACCTGACAACTCTCCCTGCAGATGCAGGGCCAGAGAGTTTGTCTCTAAGCCTGTTAATTTTCCTTGACCCTTCCCACAGACACTGGATTTGGCACGGTGCTTTTAGGAGGCATAACTATGAACCCCTTGGTCCCCAGGCATAGGGACCCAGCCAAGGGCATGAGCTCTAAATCATCACTTATATCTCCGAGTATTTTCCAGCCTGCACCTCAGCTCTCCTTCTTGCCTCTCTCCATGGCAGAAGAACAAATAATCATGACAAGGACAGGATGTTAAAGGCAGGCTCTCATTCTCTCCCAGGACTCGTGTGCAGATGCAGTCACCTTCCTCTCCATTAATCCCAGGGAAGCTCTGCAAACTGCTGCTCCACAGCCCCAGCACTGCTAAATCTCTCTGGTGCTCACAGCTGTTTATTCCCCGTTGGAGCAGCTGGGATTTGCAGCTCTATAAAAGTCTCTGAGCACCACTGGGGCCCTCAGGCACCCTCATGAATAACACTACTCGGTATGGAAATGATCTGTCTGGGGAGGGGACCAGGCAGAGCTCCTGGGCTGCTATTGTTGTCTCTTGGCTGAGGGGACCTCCTCTGTCTGGTGTCCCAGCCTAAAGCCTGTTGCCTTCACGATGGTTTTATACCTAAAAAGGTTCACCCAGCACACACTTATAAAGGGGATTTTCTCCACAGCCTTCTGGCTTCTGAGTGAGCCCTATTCTTCCCAGCTCGCTGTGTGCAGAGCCCCAGCACTGTGTACCCAAACATAAGGGGGGTAAATCCATTCAGCAACAGTATCATTTATAGGAAATGGCAACTCCACCTTAGTGTTTCTGGGGGTCCCTGCCAGCTGAGGCAACCCCAGGGAGATGTCTGTATCTAAGGCTTAGGAAGTTCTGTCAGTACCCACGTTAGTGGTGTGCTAAGGCACAGGGAGCTCATGTAAGCATGCAGATGAAGGAAACAATGCAGGCTGCAGTCCTTCCTCTCACTACCTATGTATAACCATGCATAATCTTGCTGTCTTTCTTTGCCATCCACTGTCAGCCCCATCGTTCTTTCCATCCTGCTGTTCAGTGCACATCCAGTAGAACTCATGTCATGCTGTTCTCAGTGACTCAGTAAGCAGATATCTGGTAAATACACAAAAAGCTCTTGTCTCCCCAGGTTATCCAGAGCCTGGGGAAAAGCTCTGGGAATGCAGGTTCCAGCCCACTTGTTTTGACACCTCCTTGCCTAGCCAGCCAATGTGCCAGCCATGGCACCAAGTTGAGTTCAGCAGCCATGTATTCTCAAGTGGGTGAGCAGGGAAGAATTTAGCCAAGACCCTATCAAAGCTGGAGTCAGAGAAACAGTGAGGTCTGCACCTCATTAAGTGAAGCTAGGAAGTGTGACGGTGAGCTGCAGGCTGCTGGACATTCATGTTCTGCAAAAGGGAAAGTCTTGAAAGTCCTGAAAGTCTTGGAAGTGGGGGGAGGGGGGAAGAGAAAGGGCTTTGTCTTGAGTAGCAGCAAAACACAGATAAACGGCAAGTCCAGCTCTATCCATGGTCTCTAAGGATCTCTGTGCGTCTCAGACAGCTGGAAGACTTGCAGGATTTGCTCTTTCTACTCAGGATGGCACTGGCACCCGGCCACCCATATGTTCATACAGCTTGGTCCCAGAGCAGTATAGCTGTCCCAGAGGACTAAGTAATGTGCTGTGTTGATGTAACTTTACTGCTCCCAGTCCCAATGTCAGAATGGTTTCTGCATGCTCAGGAATCTCTGCCCCACTCAGGGACTTGCCTCAGGGTCAGGCTGATGAACCATCAGAGCAGCTGGTCCCAGGGCTCCTGAGGCCACTTGAAACACCTTTGCCACCACATCTGCCTGCACTGGCACCTGGAGCAACAGCTCCTGCCTCGGACGTGTTCTGCACAGCTACAGTCCCTGTGACACCGGGGCATGCATCTTGGCACAGAGATTGCTGGGTGTGCAAAAAGGAACCTACCAGCTGGCAAGAGGTTTGGGCCAGATGGTGGGCAGGATTAGAGGCATTTGACTTTTCAGAATGCATCAGAAACCTAGATGATCTAATATTGCTCCAGATGTGAAATGCCTTAATCCACAGGGAGGAGATCTTTTTCTGGGGGGAAGGAACAGTGCCTGCCAACTCCCTTCCTGGAAAGGAATTTTCTTGCCTTGTGGGGGGTAGTGGTCTGGGAGTGTATTAAAAAAATTACAGCATATAGCTGGCTCACCACTCTTCACTGACAAGCCACACAGAGAGCCTTCTCACACAGCAGCTCCCATGCCCCTCCACACAGTCATTCAGGCTATGAGATTTTAAAAAATGCCTTTATTACAGAGATTATTATTGTAAGTAGGTTAAACCATCATTGACAATGCCAGCTACCCTGAGGAGTAAAAAATAGTGACTTGCAGACTGGTGATTTCAGGCCGCTGCCCACCGCTCCTCCCAACCCCATTCTGACTAAATCAGACCTCAGGCAGATGCCTCTTGGCTATGATCTGTAATGCACAAAAAAAGCCTTATAAATAACTACTATTGTTCCAAGATTGCCATCTCTGCCTCTCACTCCTTCACCCTTTCCCTAAGGCAAATTCTGAGGCCTCCGTTTGTGGTAAGGAGAAGCAGAGGTGGGCTGCTCAAATCTTCCCTTTCTGCTCTGCACTCCCTTTGCTCTTCTCACAGCACACATGGCTTTGCTGCAGCAGAGACACAAAGCTGTGCTCCCCCTGCTTCCAAAGTGCACCTTGGGCAAATGGGGAGGGGTAGCTCAGCTTTGTGTATCTTTACTCGTGCATGGGAAGAGCTACCCCCTTTAATTTATCCGTATCGGTTTCACATCTGGATTTGATTCATCTCTGTATTCCTGAATATCCCTAAGTGAAGAGACATTTTACCATTCAGGGCAGCATGAGCCCGAGCAGGGTCTGTAAATAAGTACTGGGAGCCTCAGCTTTGCAGGCTGGAGCAGCTCAGCCCAGCTGGACTCCCAGCACCCAAGAGTTTTGTTTGTATGCCCATGGACTGTCTCCATGTGCTCCTGCAACTCTCGGGAGCTTTCCATCCCCTTGCTAGCTGTGCAGAGCCTTTGCAGGGTGAAGGGTACCTTTGTCTGTGAGTGCAGTGCAAGGACTTAAAGCACCAAACTCAGAAGCTGTATGTTGAGAGAGACTGAATGCAAAAGGCTGTACTTGAGCAAGGTGACAGCCAAAAGCATTAGGTATCGATGTAACGCCAACCCAAGCATACCCTGAAATCCTAACTGCCATCAGTCCTGCTCAGGCTGCTGGTGGGCAGGGGATGTGACTCCTGGGAGCCAGCAATGAGCTTCTTGCAGGCTCCTGTTGAAACCACCTTGCCTTCTTCTCTAAGGGGAGACCCTCATTCACGGCCTGCTTTGAGGACAGCCAATTTGAGATCCAGCTCAGAGGGAGAATTTGATGTATTCACCCTCAGTGCCCCCTCCCAGATTATTTGACTGTGAGAGATTAGGTTGGGAGATCCGCGGTTACAGATGGTTCCCTTGCTTAGATAATACACTCCCTCAGCCCCCCTTCCAAATTAACTTCATCCCTTCCAGCCTAAGGGGCTTAACACAGATGGAGACCCTGATTTCCTACTTCCTCCTGCACATCAGGGGATAAGGGAGGGAGGCACGGAGCACACAGGCCCCCACCATGTGAAGGCAGGCTAGTTTCTCCGTGTGTGAGCATGGCACTGGCAGAGAGAGCAAAGCAGTTTCTCACAGCCTGGCTTCTCTGATGGGGAAACTCCAGTGCCAGGGAGGATTTTCCAAGGATTTCTAGAGAAGGGAAGCAGAACATTCCCTGGAGCTGGTTTATGGCAGTTTTCACACTTACCAGCTGTTTGCACATGAAATTGTTTCACACGATTAGGCAGGTAACAGCACCTTTAAGCCCTGTGTCAAATGTTATTACGCAATAAAATAAAACCCTGAAGGAAATCGTCTTGACACACACACTGATTTACACCCTGCACCGTGAAGATAATTACATTTCAGTTTGAGATATAAAAGGCAGCATAGGAAGTTTAAGGAGAAGGTGCAGCTTTCTGCAGTACCTGCTAAGTCAGAAGTGTCTTGTTAATCATTGTTTTACAGGAATCAAACAAACATTGGTACAAAGAGGGACTAACAGGCCTGATCTCCAGGGTGGCTGCGAGCAGGGCTGGGAACATGGCTGACTGGGGGAGATCGCTCTTGCTGGATGGGTAACTAAGAGTGAGCAGTATGACCTTTCCCTGCTTCTCCATTTCCTAAATAAATGTAGCAAAAGTAGGAAACTACATTAACCCCTTGTGTGCAATTTTCTTATCCTCATCCTCAACAACAAACATGGCTGAAGATGTGGTTGCAAATGCGTCTGAAGATGTATTAGGCTGGTGGAGAGAAGAGCCAGGAAGGAGACATTTGCTTGGGAGGGAGCTTACTGTCAAAGAGGAGGGCAAGTATCCCTATCCCCTCTTCCCAGAATAAGGACACTGGGCTGTGTTCAGGCTTTATTCTGCCTCTGACCTAGTCCATGGGAAGGAGATGTATTGTGTTTGGTGGTCACTAGAGTTTACATCTAGTTCACCTTTACCTTGCAATACTGCAGAAAGACTTTCTGAGGTATAAGGAAGGTACCTCATGGGAAAATTCCAGGAAGGAGTGAGATTTAACCTCATCTCATTGCCAAAAAGTTCATGTCATCAGTTTGAGACCAGCACTGTTTTTTTCCCTTTTTTTCTTTCTCTGGCTTGGAGGTTGTTAAGACTAATTCTTTCAGGGTGTGAAAAAGGGCAGAAAAACCTGAAACAACTAAAAGTTTCAGTGCCCACCTCCTTTCCCAGTAGAGAAGTTGTGGCCCGAAAGTACCACTCTGTGGTCTCTAAGCAGAGCAAGAATCAAAAGAGTAGTAGGTTATATTGACCACCACTGACTGAAGTGAGCTGTGCAGGATAGGGAGCACTTCATTTCTGACTGGTTCATAACCCTTCAGCCTTGGCATCCCCTGCAATTCATCACTTAAGGCAAAGGAATATGTATTAGAAATGACAGGCAGATTACACTCTGGGTCGAGCCAAACCTTCTTCGTTTGGGTCTGGAATTGGTTTGAGGCTGCAGGGGACCTTGACATTGATAAATAGTTGGCGTGGCGGCCACTGCTGCCTGCATTTGCAACTCACTGAGTGGGTATTTCATTAACATTATTTTATTAACTTCCTAGTGACGAGAGGCATCAGCTGTCGTGTTGTATTTTGACTAGAAAGAGCACGAGACAAGCTTGAGACACAGCTGAAGGTTCACAAGGTGGCTCCTCTGAGCCACCTTCGCTGTCACACGCCCAGCACAGCAAGAGTGGGACTAGGGAGAGTCAGTCTGGAGGGTACATCAGTGCTGGGGGGAGGGAGTGGGGAAGATTAAAGCAAAAGAGTGTTTGTTGGGAGAAGTAGCAGAGCCAAAGGCAGAACTGCTGTGGGATTGTCCCAGAGACTGGGGCTGCACTAGCAGGTCTATGCACTTTGGAAGTAAAGCCAGTGATGAGGGGCAGACTCAGGCTGGGGACAGTGGGACTGCGATAGCTTCTGATCGTGGCTGAGGAGAGCAGACTGAAAGCTGAGATGAACTGGATGTTGCAGCATTGAACTGAGTTCTGTCCCGCTCTCACGTCTGTGCCTTTTTGCTTGTATGAGCACAGGTGAAATAAGCACTGCGATTAGAAAAAGAAGAGAAAAGAAATTAATTACTCATAAGAAACTTTTAAGATCATGGGTTAGACACCATCTTCTTAAAAGTCTCCAAATCCCCAGGAAAAGACAGGTCCATGCAATGCACTTTACATACTAACAGAGTCTAATTCCCTGTCTGATAAAAGCAGAAGGAAAGATAAAAAAGCCTGAAGGCAAATAGGATTAATTGTGTGTCAGAGGTGCCTAATTAGAAAGAATGATGGACTGGAAGGCAACACACAGGAGGCATGAGCAAGCCCAGGCTGCTCGTAATGGCCTCTTCTTTATATCCAGGAGTATCAGCTATATGCAATATAAATGCTCTAGCATCAGTGAAATGTATGTCCCTTAACTCGGGGAGCTGGGAAGTCCTTCTCTAGTAACTCTTACGTGTCAGGTTGACCCTGGGAAGACTCCATCCATCCATTCACATGCTTCTTTACCCCATCTGAGAAACCAATGTGTTAAAGAAGTCTTGTTCCTTCTTCCCTTTCCCTCTTCATTTCAGTGTCTGTCCTCCCTAGCTTTTTCTCCTGCAAGTATTTTGAGCATCTGGAACATCTGAGGCAAATCATTCCCCTCACTCTGTACCTCAGGGAACTCCTGAGTTCCTCATCTCCTTTGAGGACACAAATGGCTTTGTTTATTTGCCCCATGCTGGCAGGAAAGTGAAGCCACTCAAGGGAGCTCATAGTCCACACACAGGCAGTTGGGATGCAGAGAAGAGCCTTTCACCCCATGGATTATTCTTCTAGTGTGGATCAGGCCAGTGCTGCTGAAGGCCCTTGTTCTCCTGTCAGCTCCAGGGCCCTACCTACACCAGTCTGGCTGGCCTGAGCAAAAAAGAGTCGTCCCGCTGGCACAGCCAGCAAAGGTATCAATAGCTGGCTAAACCAGAAATACCTCCTGGCAGTGTCCCATGGCCCATTAAGAGACATACTGCCCAGATAGAGACTATGGGTTGCCATAGTAAATGAAAATAAATGGCCAGCAGAGTTGCATTGGAATTTTCCACAAAGGAGAGCAGCTGGAGGGGATCTGGTTGTTACATGTGATGGGCAGGTTCCCGTCTCTTCTCCTGCTTGAGGGCTCAGAGAGTGTAAGTGGGACTAATTTCATTTCACCTAAAGCATTCACTGAATCCTTTTCACCATGTAAAATCCATTGCAGTTTTCTCATTAATCCTCCAAAGTACAGACACTTACTCCAGGCCTAATCCCACTCCGCTATTGTGTTTCTCTACTGCAGCCTTCCCTCATCAGCTTAACAAATTCCCTCTATTTCAATAGAATATCCAAAGCTGATCATGCTGGGCATTAAACTGAAACTGTCTCCCAAGGGCTGCTCTGCCTTCTACACTGGCAGACCCATTTCCTGGCTGGGTAAGGAAGACTCCTGAAAGCAGGCAGGAGAGGCGGAGGTCATGAGCTGTGACATTAAAAAATTGCTTCTCTGAGCCTGTGTCAGGTGAGACGAAAAATGTATCATGTCCCAGACAAATTAGAATTGATCGTAGCTTGGTTTGGGGTTGAGGGTTTGGGTTTTTTTCCTTTGTCTCTCATCTGGGGCTGATTCCTACTCAGGTGGGGATCGAAAGTCCGTGCTGGTGATAAGGCACCGAATCTAATTAAAGACTTTGTCAAAGGGCTTTGTTTTGGAGGCTCAGCTCTGACTGCCAACAGACCCCCCCCCCGCCAGTCCATCAATTTTAGACAGGCCCTTTCTGTGCATAGATACTGCAGACCAAAGTGAGCCCTATCTGGCTTTGCTTTACCTCTCAGGATGCACCTGACACTGAAATAAGTTTCAGAGACATATCTGGCCTTAGACCACTTGTCAGTAATACAGGCTAATACCTTTTGCCGTGTTTCCATTTATGAGGCATGATTCCCATGTAAATGTTTCATTTGCTTCTGAAATTACTTTGATCTCTTTTGAATTTTTTATCTCTTTTTATTGCATTCTGGGATCATAATCCTACTTTATGTCCTGGTATCTTTTGGATAGGCCAAATGCCTTGCATGCATTTGTTTTTCAGTCTGGCATTTTCACCGTGCAATTGCTACATGAGCACACTTCTGAGGGAAGGATTCACAGTGGAAATTAAGCACAAAAGACAAAATACTCTTGTTGAGCTACAAGCTATTGTGGTTTTTCTGTTAAATTTTTAAGAGTATTTGGATGGAAATAGTCCCTTTTTCTGTTTGGTTTTTACAAATCTCCTCTAAGGAACCATAGCAGCCTTCTGGAAGATGCAGGAAGGACTTGTCTTGTTTAATAAAAGGGAGAAGGAGGAAACAAAAGAAACCCAGAAACAGCTATACCCCTGAAATCGGCAGCATCACAGGCATTCTAGTAGAACTAACTTGGGAACGATAGTGTGACATAGACAGAAATGGAAGAGAGGCTTTTTTATCTCATCATAGATGGTCCAAGGACAATGCTGGGTAGAAAGTCAGTGATCTTACTCTAGTGAAACACAGCCCCTGGTGTGACCTCTTTTTTTAGAGTACAGCTCTGTCAACACGGTGCTGAAGTGCCGAATTCATGCGGTGGGGGGACATGGGCATCATTGGTGTGAGGCTACGTCCAAAAGAGGAGACACATGGAGCAAAAGGGCTGGGAAGGGAGTGTGGGTGAAAAGCTTGGCTTGGAGGAGATGAACAGGGAGTGCAGAAGGGAGAATGTGTATGCGGTGCATAGCGTGTGCCTGTGCTGTGAGTGTACAACATCTTGTTTTCCATCTTTACCACATTCTGATTTGTAAAGTGAGCACATGCAACCAACCAGGGGATCGCTCTACTGGCAGCTTCTGAAAAAAACCAAGACCTGTCCATAAAAGACCAGTCTGAATTTTTCAACATTAATTTGACAGTGCCTCACATTGTCATGCAGGATCTCCTCTTTTTTATTTTCTGGCATTAGTGAGCCACTTCTGCTCCCTTAGATTCAGGAGGGGGTTTAACTGGCACGTGCATGATTACCTGGTGAAAAGCCAGCTGAGGTGTCTAGTCTGCCCGTTACATATGCATATGATCTTGGTGTGTGCCCTGAATGGGTACTGACTTGATACAGCCAGCCTCTGATCAGATGGCCCTCAGGCATTACTGAAACATAAAGCACAGGACAGGCCTAGGGAATCCTAAAAGCACAGGCTCGGCATGATCAAACCCGTCTGTCCCTGTTACACTTCAATCCAGTCTTCCTGCAGATCTTTCAAAGCAAAGAACAGCCAACTAGACAATCATGTCTTTAGACAGACAAAGCAGCTGCCGTGCTATCTACGAACAAAGCATTTGATGCTGATTGCAACATTTACAGAGAAATCAGACTTCCCCAGCCCTAGCTTCAGTCCACTGGCTCTCACCAGTGGCAGAGGAGGTTGGATAATGACAGCGTCCTCTTTTCCCTTTACCTCCCTCCCTGTCATTGCAGCAAGTGGAATGATTCCACTGTGTATTTGTCTGAGTTAGGTACAGAGTTACGGTTGTTATTAAGTTTGGATATTTTTATGGACTTCTCCACTTAAAATATACAAATGTGCATACACGCATGACCCCCTTCCTTTAATTTAGTTCTCTCCTCTCCTGCACCCCATCAAGTGACTTCTAATAAATGACCGAATAAATGCATTTGGATAGTGCTGTAATGGAGAAAAATTCAGCATCTAATGAAGAGATTGTTCTTACCCTGAGACTGTAAAGATGAATAGTGGTGACTACAGTTTGAAAACTCCTTTTAGTTTAAAATATTGCTCCTTGGTAAGGAAAAAAAGAAAGCACAAAGAAAAAACAACCCAATCCTGTATAGTTTTTACCAGGAAGGAGCTGCGTGCACACAGAACAGAACTGTCGCAGCCAAAATTGCTTCATATATCATAGACCAACACCAAGCAGATAATAGCAAACAAGTTCTGATCAGGGAGTGATTATTGCTCTGTGCTCCAAATACTGATGTACAGGCAATGGACTACAGCTTGATTTTCTTTAACTGAACTGACCTTTTGAGGTTGAATTTAAGAATACGATCACACTGGCCTGTACAGTGAGGTGACAACCTAAAGGAAAATTCATAAAAGAAGTCAGTCCTTCCTCTCTCACGACTACATTTTCTGTTTGAAATGGGATTGTCTCTTTTCACATTGTAGCTGTATGTGCTTGTGGTTAAAGGAAGAAAAAACCAGGCTCTTGTCTTCCTGACCTATTACTGACAGATATCAAATTGTCTCAAAATCATCTTGTACCTGATGGAAATCTGTGGTCAGATGAGTTATCAGTTTTCAGACCCTGGCAAATATAGGAAGCAGAGGGGAGGAAATTATGATGAGATCATTTAGTTTAGTATCAGTCCACTCTCCCCCAGCTTTTCTGATGTGATACTCAAGCACCCATCATTTTCTGTGTAGTTGCAGTCTGTGTGTGTTTGTTTTGCCAATGCAGGAGAAGAGTTGTTCACACAGAACAAAAGGCAGGCTGCTAGGAGAGATTTGGGAGCACAGGGGCATGCCAAGGGATGCATTTGCAGGCAAGGCACAAGGCCCATTAGCGCAGTGTCCGCTGGCCAGGAACGTGTAAGAAGTGCTCGTCCTTCTGGACAGTCTTGCTCAGCCCCATAGGTCCTTTGGAGAGGATATAAACCTCAGCAGACACCGATGGACATCTGCTCAATGCCATCTGCTCTGTTATACCCCTCTGGTCGTTAGCTCTGTTTCCCTGGGCGACACTTGGTGCTCTTTGCTTTGTTTTGCTCTGGCTGTTCTGTTGGTGTGCTTACAAACACATTCAACGCTTTTCAGACTCACAAAAGACACCACGATCAAATGCCCTGGTGCTGGAGGTTTAGGCCAGAGCAAAGGAGATGCAAAGGCAGGTCCCATTCCATGTCACCACGATGTGATCATCAATCAGCCTGTTTGGCCAGGCTCAAAACTCTTCCCTCATCCCAACATTCTGATGTGTCAACGGCTTTGAGATAGACTACTGGGCTGCAGCTTGACTGTGCTCCAGTCTGGTACTTCTGCAGGGGCTGGAGGGGAGACAGCATCTCAGCCTGTGTAATGGTGAGGTCAAACTGTGCAGCTTTACTGCCTGGCAGAAGGAAAAATGGCTGTGAGCAGTAGGACATGTTGAGTTGTGGGCTGTGGAAAGAAGGAAGCTGCCTGAATCTGCCCCTTCCTCTGCCCACCCTGATATCACTAGAGTGCGGGCCTCTGGTGTTAGTCTGCTGGTCAGTACTGCAAGGGAAGAAGTCAAGTCGGCCAGGACTTTTCAGAGGTTCGGGAGTCTGTGGCATGTCACTGCATTGGGCTGAGCAGTTACCTGAGTCCTGAGAGGGTAGTTCAACGTGGAAAGCAAATAATACAACAAGAAAAGTCATGCATAGGTGAATCTCCTGCCGCTGAGACAAGTCAAACTTTCACCTTTCGTGACTAAGACAGCACATTAAAATTAATTGAATGAGCCCTGACTTTCATGAAAAGGATGTTCCATGGTTGTTTATCTGAATCCTTTCTTCCCTCAAAGATGCTTTTGTGTCATTAACCCAACTTGTGCTGCATATATTCTTTCTTGTAAAGCACAATGAGGCACACAAGACCCAGGATCTGCCAGAGTTTGTTACTGAGTTTGTAATATGCAATTGTGGGAATGATTATAATATCACCAACTGGATTTCATCCGTCCCCACACATTCAAACGTGCAAGCTGAAATGAACAGTGACAGGAAAATGTTCTTGTTTGCACACAAATACTTTAATAACTAGCAATTTCAGAAAGAGGAAAGTAGGAGAAAAAAAGTTGAAGGACAAAGAACTCACGGATTAAATTCTGCAGTGAAGTTAACTCTTTAAGACGCTATCAGGAAGTCTTTCAATGTGCCTTGAAGAGCAGTAAAAGCAACTCAAAGGGTTAATTCTCCCCCTAAGTCTCTCATCCAGCGACCACTACTTTGCATGCCTTTTAAGGCAGCCAAGAAATTATATTAATTTCTCTAATGTGTGCAATGCCATAAGTTCTTTTTTTAATTATGATGATCAAAATATTGCTTAAAATTAAAGGCAGCTGCATTTGTTTCTGACGGATATCATAATTGCAATTGTAAATTGGGAAATGTAATGTTTCCTGGTGCTGCTGTGAGTAATGGTTCTGAAATCATTATAGATAGGTAGATATAAATAAACCGAGAGATCTGTGAAAATAGAGCAAAAGCATGCTAAAAGGGTAATTAGCAGAGCGAATAAGAACAGAAGAAAAAGATAAAAATTCTTTGGAGTTCTGAGAATATATTGGTAGCATTTTGGGAAAAAAAAAAAAAAAAAAAAAAAAGAAGAAAATTGCCCTCCAAAAAGGGAGGAAAAAAAACCCAAAGAGAAAAAGAATTCATTTGAACTCTGGATTTGCCATGAAGTTTCCTTGCTGTCTTTTACACCCTGCATAGAATTCAATTCCTCCCCATGAGATACTAAATTGGGAATGCCACAGATGGAGTCCTGCTCCTTTTGGCTTGGGTTTGGGTTTGGGTTTGACTCGAGCAATGTTTACACAATTTGCTGCCTGCTCTGCTTTTCCCTGGGGATCAGCAGGTGAAAAGTGAGTGGTCCCAGGTCTCTGTCATTGCTGGTGATGAAAAGACAAGTCAGGTCTTTCAAATGAGCACAGAGGAAGATCCTCTGCTTCTTTTCACTCACTGCTTCTGAAGAGGCAATGTGAAGCTAGAACTTGAGCTCCTTGCCCCAGGGCTGTGCCCAGAGGCTGTTACCCTCTGAGAGAGGAATGGAGGGGCTGCAAGCATTCAGGAGGCATTTCTGAGGGGCTGCAAGCATTCAGGAGGCATTTCTATTTCATACAGCTATGGAGGAGCTGAAAGTATACACAAAAGCCCTGAAAGAGCCAGCAAGGTGCAGTTGAACTCTTTTCCTTTCTGAATGTCCTTCCAGAACTTAATGAGCCAGCTCAGACTGGGTGTAAATCCAGAGGAATGCACTGTACATCAATTTAAGCCACAGGGTAGAAAACAAAACAACAGAAACAGTTGTAAAAAGTGGCTTCTATTTGTCCTAGCCAACACCCATCTATTTAGACTGTAGAGGAAAGAGAGGAAAAGGTGAAACTAATCTCAAAGCCTTAGGCTTTTTTTTTTTTCCTAAGGAAAATAAAGGTTTTCTGGTACTGAGGTCCTGACAACTGGAAAATGGCCAGTTTAACAGCGATATTTATCAGTAGACCCTGAGATGTAATAAGCAATCACACTCCAGCTGGTTTATCATCAGTAAGCAGGGATGGAATATTAGTTACAATTCTATAGGGTTTAGAAGGTGAACACTGAAAAAAGAGCAGTTGCAAATTGGAGACCTCAGCCTGGATTTCCTGGTCTGCTAAACTCACTTGCTCAAAAGCTCCAGGTGGTGTTGCCATGTAACTACATCATGAGACTCATACTAGAAATTGTGGACTGAACTGATGACTCACTGAGTAGATAAACAGATGGAAATGGGAAAACAGTCAACAGCTGCACAAGCCCCTGGAACATCCCCAGGTGGAAAGCAGCTATCACTGGACCAGCTGACCGCAGAGCTGGAATTGTTCCGAGCACGGGCAGAAGGAGCAGGATGCTGAGATCTAACACTGCTCTGAAGATAGGTGCTAGAGAGAAAATTAGAGGCATAGGGAATTGCAAAAAACGGTGGAACTCTGATGCTCTGGGACAGACCGAACTTGGCTTTTATTGTTATGCCCACAAAATTTGCAAGTACAAGCAGAGCTGAAATGACTTAGCATCTTCTGAAGAAATACATGTTCTTGCATGTGTAAGAAGACATTTTGACCTTAACTGGAGCAAAACCAAGCACCAGAATTTGACCAGAAAAGCAAAATTCAAGGAAAACCCAATCCATCCCATAAAGTTCATTACCAAGAAATGCTTTCCCTTTACTGAGGGCAGGGCAAGAAGCCTAGAGACTTCTCGGGGTTCATTAGAGAAATGGGGATCATTATTTTCCTTCTTTGGCTCATAGAATCACCTCCTGAAAGGATCTTTTGGCAGCCAGAAACGAACTTAACAAGGACACTGACCGATTGAGGAGCCTTTGTGGATTCTATAAACAGTATTGATTTTCACATTCACAAAGAAATGAATTAGATGCCAATTGTATATGAACTGAGCTGCTGTTGCTTGTACACAGTATGTCTCACTACCTTTGTGAATAGAAGTAGGTCGACAAAACACTGGCTGCCCTCAAGGGAAATAAAGGTTGATGAGGGAGGGAGTAATGCTGTGGGATTAACGAGATTGTCTCCACTTTAGTCCTCTGCTATTGTCAGCGAGCACCTTAGGGAAGGCTATTTCTCAAATAATTGGGGTGCTCTATAAAACCATAGGGCAACACATTTAAACTCCATGATCACCATGGTGTTGGTGTACGTGGTTACAGGCTAACCTCAGACCTCCTAGCTAAAGGGGACCCGAAAGGAGAGAAAATGGTGGATACCAAGTGAATAATGTAAAACTGGACTCCCCTCTGCTCCACAGGGCTTTTCACTTGCACAAATTCAGCTGCATACTTTATTCTCATGCTTGACAAATGACAAAATAGACATGAAGGCATCGAGCATCACTAGCATCTCTGCCAGCCACAAGGACCTTTCTCTTCCAGAGCTTCAAAACTACTGTTCAGGACAGTCATCCACCTCTGGGAGACAGAGGGATGCAGAGGTCCCTGGGAATGGGCAGGATACCAGTGCTGCGTCCCCTCCTATGCTGGTCATGTTTGACAAGGGCAGACCCGAGAACCATGACAAATGCCATGACCTTATGTTATAAAGCTCTATCTCCTGCCCTAATCTTCATCATCGCCATCGGGAAGAAGATCACCGTCACTGAAGCGGGGCTCATTTAGTCTTCTGCAGGCCTGTAATGACTCTGAACCCTCTGTCTAACATCACTCAGCATGACTTCTTAATTACAGTAATTAGGGAGTGCAGTAGAAACCTGCGCAGTGTGAAGGAGACACTGCGCTCAGGAAATGGATTCTCCATCAGTCGGGTCCATTAGGAGGTCAGCCTGCCTGTCACTTCCCTCTCCTGTGACAGCCTACACTCAACTCTGGGAGCCTGGGAAGCATGGCTGAAACATGCTGGGCTGGACCCTGGGCCCTAGGCAGGTTGTGCAGCTTCTCATCTTTCTTTCTTCCCTCCCTCCCGTTCCCAGAACTACTTTTATACTCCAAGATCAGGCCCAGTGAAAGACCACTCCTGGCTGCTCTTTAGAAGCGGCCAAGGACAGTGTTTGTTAGTTAAAGATGTGTCCCTGGGTGAGGTACACTGACATACTGTTACTCTCCAAATGCATAAGCCAGCATGGTCTTTCCAGTCCATGGCATAAGGGAGTGATTAGAACTTGCCTTCAAAATAGGTGTGATGTCTTTCTGGAGAAGCATCTCACTCCTGACTACCTCCAGCCACCTAAGAAGGTTGCTTTAGGTCAGGCAACATAAATCCTCTCTCTCTGTCCTGTGCTTCCGCAAGCTCGCAGCAACTCTGTACCAGGCTTGGAGCTGGATCTCCCGAGCACTAGTACAAGCCTTTTCCCACACCACCAAGCGTGTCCTTTTCAGTCCTGATCTACCCTGGCACGTAGCCCGCCTGCAAGTATTCCCTTGGCTGCTCTCGCTCTGCTAGTCACACCTGATCTTCCCTGAACTGTAACAAAACGCATTTCACACTGGGCTTGTACCAGGGCTGTTGACCTTTCCAGTCCTCCTGTGGTTCAGAAACACCTTCCCTGCCTGGTGTGATGATACCCCTGGACGAGCACATGCGACTTGGTTCACACTTCAATAGGCGATGCTGAGCGTGGCCAAGGGACGTGGATTAGAACCTGCCCCCAGCCAGGACAGAAATAATCCTGGCCCCACACCACTGCACTGAGGAAGAACTCTGGCTCTGAGTTAATGAACCATAAATTCTAGCTTAATGAGTTTTATACTGAGGAGAATAATTAATGTAATTAGCACTGATATGAAAATGATGGTACTTGAGCCTGGATTACAAGGGGGAGGGGAGAACCTGGGAGTGGGAGGAAGCTTGAAGAAAGTTCATTCTGTCTATGTTGCTGTTCACCCAGAGGAACAGGGCTTGGATGCGTTCTTGGCAGGCTTTAAAACCTCACCTCCCATCCGCCATAGAGGGAAAGAAAATAGAGCATGACAGTATAGCAAAGACGAGATCAGACATCCCCGTTCGCAGAGATGGGGAATCTTTAATCTTTCTTGTGCTGTCCCTTAATTTGCAGCTCCCCCACTCCACTCCATACCTGTGGTACGTGGTTTGCTCTCCATGGTGTCTACTTTTTGTTTCTATATGAAAAGCTCTTTATAAAGGTGGCTAGCTCCGTGGATAAACCAACACCTCCTTAGCTCTAAGTATTTTGATACCTTTTATATATTTAGTGCAGTCCAAGAGTCAGTAATACCAATATTTTATATGTATAGATTGATACGTAGATTTCTATATCCACATAAAGTGCCCCAGCAGAAGGCACTCTCTTCTGAGCGAGGCACTGATCATAGTACATTCAGCACTGCAGAAAGACACCTCAAAACTCATCTTACGTGCTGACCCTGCTTGCATATCTGATAGCAGTGGGGAAATCAAAAACCAGCAGGAATGGATGTGTTTCACAGCACCTCTGTTTGAGTGGGCATCTTTTCCACCTTGTCTGTGCTAAGTGGCTCTGACACTAGCCTGGGTGTTTCTGTGCCTTTTCAGCTGATGAGCAAAGCTCAAGCTGGGCACTGGTGGGAATCTCCATGCAAATAGCACCTGTGTTATAAACTGCCACAGAGGAGGTAAATTCAGATGCTTTTCCTGTGTTCAAAAAGTAAATACAGTCCTGGGGGGAGATGCCAGGTTCCAGAAATACAGGATAAACCTGTCTTTGTGCAAAGTGAGGATAGCATTGCCAGCAGCCTGCTTTCACCAGCCTGTGCTAGTGCTTGGATCTGCATGGTATCCTGGGCCACATTGTCCCTGGGGATAAGCTGTGGCTCTCTTTGAACCATTCTGAGAAACAACCAAGAGAAATACTGGAGTTCTCAGCAAAATGTGCCGTGATCATGACAGCTTATCTCATGCAATCCAATCAGTGCCTACCAGGTAATAAGCAGTTTTGACTCTGCTAACACAGCCTGTATTCAATCCCCTGACTGCAAGCCAGAGACCCTTTTACTCTCCCTTCATGACCCCCTGCCCAGCCCTCTGCCCTTTTCTAGCCCAGATCTGTGGCTAAATTGTTCCAAAAGGTCTTTATCCAGATGCAGAGGCTCTATCCCTGTGCACTGGAGCTGTTTTTTTTTGTTAAAAAACATCCTGGGGATTTTTCATTCTGAGTTAGTGGCTTATGCTAAAAATTCTGTAATGGTGTATTGATCAAAACTGCCTGACAGGGCACCTCCTAAGTAAGTGTGAGCTTCATGTTCAGCTGGACTGGACTGACACCCCGTTCCCCGATGGGTGCACGCACGCTCGCCCACGCCAGCGTGTCTGCATATAGCTACATTTATTCTGTTGCCTGTTTCTTGTATGAATCCAGCTATTGCGAATTCCAGATTAACCAGGGAGCGTGTCCTGCCAGCTGGTGCAGGGCCTGCTTTTGCCCCTGACCAAGGTACATTTGATTGCCATGTGCTGCTGGTGAGGAAATATCCGGGACACCAGCGCTTGCCTGCTCGCTGCACCGTGATTCATGGCTGCTAGTGGAGCGTGTAATTAAGCAGGAGCAGAGATGGAGTAGTGTCCTTCCCCCTGCGTTACTGCTGGGGCAGAGGAAGGGTCTGTGGGCTCCCCACCCCTCCCTGACAGTCCCCATGCAGCACAGCAGAGTGCAGCAGGGGCTGTCAAGCAGCCCCTTGCAAGCAAAAGCAGGCACGATGCTTTTGTTGCCTTAAAGCACTCAATGTATACCTGCTTATGGAACCCGAAGGGCTGCTCATCTGCAGAAGGAAATCAGGGCACTTGCAGGAGAAGTGGGCTAGAGAGGAGGGGGCCCCCGGTGCTGACTTCACCTATACCTTCTGGCTGTTTGTGGCTCTGAATCTATTCCACCCACTTGCACAGGGAAGCTGGAAGGAGGCTTCCCAGAAAGGTAACAGGTAAAATGAATGAACGGAAAGAGGCAGCTCCCACAGAGCACTTGGGCATCATAATTATGTCTGTATTGCTCTGAGGGCAGAGCTATAGTAGTAATGTGCACCAGGCGTTGCCTTGAACTCCTCTGTTTCCCTTTGAGTCCCGTGTCCCCACTGGTGCTGCAGACAGTGAAGGATGCAACATGAAGGTGGGTTAACCTGGTCCTGAGGACAGCCTCTGTGAACAGGCAGGACTCAGCCAGTAACTCCTGTGGGAAGGAAGGAGTGCTTGTGCACCTTGTGTATGTGTTGGGGTGTGAATGTGCACGGGACGACAGACGTAGTGAATAACTCAGGAATAAGTCAGCACTGGGAGAAAGGAAGAGATCAAGCACCTCACAGAGTTTTCACTGCTATGAGAGAAGTTGTTATAACTCTTCAGTTCACTTTTATTTAAGTTCTGTGGTCAGTCTTTTCCATCTGCTAGAGCTCTTGTGTCAGTGCTACCAACATACGGAACAGAAATTATGACATTTCACCCCGGTAACAGAAAGAATGGCTTCGCATCTCATACCAGTAAGACCCAGCAATAAACCACCAGTTCCTCCTGTATGCTGCTGGCCCACTGGATGCACGATCACATTCCGCCAGTTTCCTGTTTGACTTGTTCAACAGTCTACCCCCAACAATGTTACTGGATGGCTCAGTTCCCAGAGAAGGGATCTTTTAAAATCATTTTGCAGCACGGCAGGAGGCAACACCTCAACACTGCTGCGGGAGGCTTTCTGTGCCTGGAGGTCATTGCACATGGAGCAAAGCCAGTGGTAAGCCCGTGGCAAACAGGTGCAGCCACGTTTGGGAACAGCCATTAGGCAAACTTTGTGCAACTGTATGGAAAGGGAGGGAGGAGTGAGGAGTGAGAGCCCTGCATCGGAGCCATTTCTAGGTGCAGCTTTGTAAAACTGAAACAATGGACTCGAACTTTACTGTATTTTTCTTCGGTTTGTTGTTTTTTTCTTCAGGGGCTTTCCCCCTTTTTCTGTGATACAAAGGAATTTGGTGGTGTGTGGAGACTTTATTTTGCTGGTTTGGGATTGGTGGTTTTTTTGTTTTTTTTTTTTTTGAGACCAACCCTGTTCTTAAGAAGTGAAAATGTTAAGAGGCAAAGAGAACCAAGACATACATCAACTTAATATACATGCTGGTGTAAGTCAAACTACTGCTTTGAATTTAGTCTTTTCTTGCTTTTTCCCTTTCTGAGGAGGATTGAAGTCCTTTTGCTTTGCTGAACAGCACAGTAAACCCCTTTGTGGCAGTCTTTTGGGGCAGCTCAAATGCAAAGCTGCAAAAGGCAACTAGAGTTCCCCTGTGATGCTGCAATCCACCTCTGCCTTCCCTTTTCTCATCAAAGCATCATCTCTCCAGCCATGGGCAGCAGAGAAAAACACCTGAAACATGTTCTCTGCCTCCTCTGGCAAACAACCGTTTTGTCTAGCTTATCTCCTTATGTATCTGAAGACCTGAACATATTCCACTTCTCATTTAAATTCTTAGATCTCTCTGAAACTGCATCAGGTGAAGGCTCCCAATCAAATCTACTTTAATTACCTCCGTGCAGGCTGCATCCTGCTATTACGGGCATGCAAATAGGGAAGTGTGTAATGGACTTTCGCTTGCTTTTCTCCATGGTCAGTGGTGCTGGGTTGATTCCAGGATGTCAGAGAGCCCTGGGGTTTGCAGCACCCGATCACCTTTCCAAACAGAGTGATGAAAGGCAGATTTGGCAGACTCCAAAACATGGTTCCCTTGCTGGTGTGAAAGTGTTGGCTGTGGCTTCAGTTCAGAGCACACCCAATTTCCAGCATTGTGGTAACCAGAAAGCACCCCATGGTATGTTGAAAAGAAAACAAGACAAAGAAATACATTATCTGAACCAAGACACATAGCACCTGAGTCCATTGGTGTAAGGAAATGACTGGCTGAATTCTCTGGAGACTGGCAGAGGAAATGTGAATCCAAATTACTCCAATAGGCTTCCATCCGTTCTCACCACTGAGCCAAAATCTTGTCCTTTTGACCAGCTACCATTCTGTCTCCACAAAGCTCAAAGTGGCAGTGTGCACCGGGCAGGCAGGGGAGGTGGGGTGGGAAGACTCATTTCTCCAAGGGTCTGTTGTATGCCATGTAAGGGCCCGGGGGATCCATGCGTGTGACGTCATCCTCACACACTGCTATATTGCCTAACTAAGTGAAGTATAAACTTCTCTCTTATTTACAGATCTATTTATTAGCCTGCAGGGAATCCACGAGGTAGTGTGAACACAGATGTGCTTCTCTGTGGAGGAAGAGGGACAAGCAGGGGGGTTCTTGAGGCTACTCTAGGTGATGGGAACACAGAAAGTGCATAGAACAACTATAGCTGTTTAGATTCAGGTATACAAAAATAAAACGGTGCCTCAGTCTGTGTGATATGGCAGGAGCTAGGCTGGTAGCATCCAGCACAGTGTTCGTGCCTCCCTTTGAGGGGAGGCTTTCGTCTTGCTGGTAGTTTTGCTTGTCGTTTGTACAAGTCACACTGAAATGTTGTTTGGTGTCTGGGCAGCAAGATAATAGTGTGGTCCCCATCTTTCCCTCCCGCGTGCACTTTGCTCAAACATCCTCATGGTTTCCAGAGTCATGTTAAGTGTACAGTGTCTGCAGAATGCCACATACCCAACCCAAGACAAAGGAAAGTAAATGCCCATTCGCCAAGAAGGCATATCCCCTTGTTCAGAACTGTCCCAGCCGTCATCTCTTCTATGCCATACCTGGGTGAAACAGATGAAAGTTACCCTTGAAACCAAGCCCTTAGACAGGGTGTTCATTCCTTTTTCTCCTCTTCCTCTTCTTTACTTTTATATACATTTAAGTGTACATCTATATTTATTTTTCCTCTAATACAAGTGAACACAAATGTGATGTGGAGATAAATATCCTTCTCTAAAACACTTTGTGGTCACAGGAATGTACACATTTGGATTTACACACTCACACACATTCCAATATATATATAAAAAAAATAAATTGTTAGTCCCAGAACTAAGATGCTTTCAAAAAGTTAAAAGGCCAGATTTGTCTATTGGCTTTTATCCTTCATTAAGAGCAAGAAGATTACCTGAAATCATTATTTATTCTTTATATTCTGCCTGAGTTAATTTTAAAATTCCAATCAACAGATGCAAGGAAGAGAGGGGGAAAAGCTAGTGGGGGGTCACGTTAGGCTTTGAAAAGGAAAATTAGAGAGAATGTTTTCCTTTCTAATTCTCTTTCCCCTTTGGGTTTCAGGTTATAAGACAGTTATTTAAAGGATGCTTTCTCCAAATGTGTTGGCTTCAAAACATGTCCCCATTCCAAATATGTCCCCATATCCAAAATACGTTTCTGGATTTCAGAAAGTTAATCCAAGAGATTGGGAGTGGGAGCAGGAGGGAAAAAGGACAGAAACAAAAGACTAAGGCAAGACCTTTTCTCTATTCTTGGGTTAGGTTTGAGCATATTTCATTATAAGCATCTTATTTGTTTTAGAATCTTGGATGTTTAGCTCTTCACACAGGGATTTCCTATTCCCACTGCCAAACAGGAAACAAATTTCTCCAAAGGAGGGAAATAAAACATGCTACAGCCTCAGATCTGAGCACTGGCTGTGCTGTAAAACTTCACACAAGCTGGAACAAGGGCTGTGAGGAATCCACACCCGGCTACTCTGGTGCAAACAGTGTAGAGATTGACACAAGGGAACCTACGGACATTTAATCAGGTTGGGCACATCCCATCCAACACAGGGCAGCTGTCACTCACATACACATGCACACACATAGCCAGCGTGATACAGGAGGACCAGGATGAGAAAAGAAAGGTGCTAGTACTGAAGGAGACGTGGGCAAAGGCAGAATGTTCCCTCGAGCATTAGCAAGCCAGGCAGATACTTCACCTAATCAAGTCAATTACAATTGCACCAAAATTTAAAAATGAATAAATAAAATAAGCAGTGGCAAAGGGGGGATCTAAAAGGCCTTGGCTGTTGAGCGACAGGGTCGGGAGAAGTGAAAAACGTTAGCTTCTTCATTTTGCTGTGTTGACACTTCAAACATACTGTTCCTTAGGACAGATGTAAGGTGCCCGGGAACCGGGAGGTGGGCAGCAGAAGGAGATGTCAGAATGATGAAGATAAAGATCTTGTGGGAGATCTGACAAGGGGGTATAGACATGAGGGATCTTCTCCAGATATCGATCTTCGTGTGAGTAACAGCGGGTCAGGTAATCACTCGCATTCGATATCTCTGAGTGACACTTTCCAAAGTTCTGTAAGTAGAGACAAAAGTCAATGGGTGAAAACTCTGGGACCGTTTGCCATAAAATATACGACTCTTCAGTTCCTTGCTGAGACACACACGCGACAAGTGGGATGGAAAATGATATAGTTCTGCTTACTGCTCCAGAAAAATAGGGACTCAGGTGATAAATCCTCACATTTCAAAATTTTTCTCTCATTTCCCAAAATATCCATATTGCTGATGAATATGTACAGAGTTTGCATGGTTTGCCCTTGTCTGTAAATGCTCTGCTTCTCCGGATAAAATACGACAGTTGGCCAAGAAAGGACAGTTTATTTTCAATCTTCTTAACTCTTCCACACCTGAGTTTTGAATAAGCGGTGCTTGTGTGCATCTTTAATCTAATCCAGGCTCGTGCTCTTTTATTTAAAGGGCACATGCATCTGACCAGGGACACTGGGAGCAAGGTTATCGTGTCTGACGTTTACCTAGTTGATAGAAGTGCATGTGCTAAGCTTTACCTGTGTTTACCTGAGCAGTCCCACTGAAAGCCTCGGGGCCAGTTTTGTAAGTCAAATCAACTACAGAGAGTGTAAAGCACTCGCAAGATCGAGACTGCTCTGCCGTCCCGAGATCCTCCCCCCGATGGAGTGTGTTTTCTTACGGATGCTTTGCAAAATCTAATTCTTCCTCTTTAAGTGCCAAATGGAATGAAAGCCCCTCGGAGTCCAAAGTGCTTTGATTTCTGTTAAGATAATTTTGCAGGCGTGGGGCAAGCAATACTGAAGAAACACTGCTTGTTGGAGTGAAAAAAACAGAGAGACCCTTTTTATCCCTCAAAGCTCCCCGCAAACAGCAGCGGGAGAAGACAGACTCCCCCCTGCTCTCCTGGTAAGCCTGCGGGGCACGCCGGGGTAAGCTCGGAGCAGTGCAGAGCTTTCCCACAGCCCAGGACTCCGGCTCCCAGAGGGTGGCAGCAGATGGGAAGGATTCCTCCCTGCTCACAGACCATTCCCTCCAGTGCGAAGCCCTGCAAAATGACCCAAGCAGGAGAGACATCCAGCAAGGAGAGTGCTTTTGGACTTTAAAATCAACCCACATTCACGGGCTCCCACCAAGGGCTAAGCTCCTCTCTAAAAGAGAGCAAACACACTTGGCAATCACCTTTTATACCTGTGGTTTGAACTGGGACTGGTTGAAACAAGTAACTTGCCCTTGCATCCTTCCTTGTTCACTTTCAAAATACCAGAAACAGTTGGTTTAGTGGAAAGGACAAGGATTTGACCCTCAGGAGAAAATGCCTGAAGGAACAGAACAATCTATTCTGCTCATCTACTGCCAGTTCCAGAATAAATATTTCACCAGGATGCTTACAAAAATTATATAGAAAACAGAGTGTCAACAATAATTTATTGATGGTTCTGCCTGCCAGAGTAGGCAACAAGCAAGTTGGAGGGCTGCACAGTTTTGAGGTAATTTCAGGAACAGCTGCACTAACAGCTATGAAGCAGGGAACAAAGAACAGCCATTTGCTATTCTTCTGATTGCATCAGCAGATAAAAAGGGTTAAAGAAGGGCTAACAGCCACGGAGTGTTTTAGCCAGCCCAGCACGAACAAAGGGCCTTTCCCTGTATAATCTACTCTCAAGAAATCTCAAACACAACAGAACTCCTTTGTGTACCTGCTAGGGGGGAAAAAAGATATTAGCCATGTCCTCTGCCTGGTTTCTAGGGGTAAGTCATTAACTTATAGCTTAGCTTTCTGCATAAAGCTACCCTGAAAGGGAAGGTATCTCAGTGACTGATATTTAGTTAAGACATAGCAGGCAAGTCTCTTAGCAAGGCTAGCAATCTATTATCACTGAAATGGGTTTATGTGCTTTTTGAGCATGCAACAGAAAAGCATAGGACTTCATACTGATCTGTGCACTCAACAGGTCTTATCAGGAAGAGATTCTCAGTAAATATAAGTAGACACCTTGTGTAAATTGAGCTGGGTGTTCGCATCTGACACTGAAAGAAGCAGAAAGGGTCAGGTGATACTATTTATGGGCTGTCTCTTGACAGTACACTGGGTCAGAAAAGCATGTTTCTTTATGTTTATCTATTGGCTGACATGGGCATGAAACAAGCATCCATGAAGTAGGGCTAGAGAAAATAAGTGCAATTTTGTCAGCACTTCTATTTGGCCATGTGAGTGTGAACAAGTTCTCTCTTTTCTTTCTGGCCAGTGTTTTGTGCTCACTCTTCATAGGTGGGAGTGGGGCCAGAGCAGGGCAGCTGGAGAATGCCACTGTCAGGGTCAAAGGAAGAGACTTCCCTGTCTCTTTTCACCTTTCTTCAGCATATGAAGCCAGGAGTCGCATTGTTTTGGCTTTGTTCCCTGATCTCATTTCTAAGTAGTGAAAGGTAAGGGAACAAAATCAGCTTGAAGTTTTCTAATATATTTAGCAGCCAATGCCCTTTGACTTCCTTCCCCAGTCCCACTGTGACTTTCCCCAAATCTAATTTATCTTTAACAAAGTTTGAAATTAAATTAGGGATAATGAACTAATTAAATTGAACTGGCACACAATTCTGCCACCTTCCCCCACCTGACTTCTCCCACTTGCCTTTGTTTCCAGCATGACTCCATACAATTCTTCATTATCTGGGTTACATCCCCCCCTCTCAGTCTTATTTTCAAGAGCTTGATTCAAGGGGATCTCAGCAATCTTATTGTTTCAGACAGCCTGGCAGATTACCTTTAAACAGTCTTTATTTGATTGAATTAGAGAGCTTTTGTTTTTGTCATGGCTTACTCTCAAGCCTTCTCCATCCCCTATACACCCATCTCCAGCTTTTTTATTTGTAGATCATCTCTTTGGTAGAACTAGGTGTGCTGCAGGCAGCTTTCCCTTCGATCTGACCATATCCTATACTTGTAATTATCCCCAGATAATGACTTCTTACTGGTCAAAACTTCTCAGAGTCCTCAGGATTTCTCTGCTATAGCCTCTGGAATGTCTGAAGACTCTATTACATGTGAGAGTTGGAAAGGTACTGCTACAGAGTACTGGGTTTTCTGCTATTGCTCAAAAGCCCAAGAGCCCATTAATAACATCTCATGTAGTTTAAACTTGTCTTTAGTCCTGCAGCGCAGCTCACAGACAGAAGTAGGCTGGTTTTCTCTGCTTGGCCAAACCCGAGGCAAGCACAGTGCACATTCCTGCACTTACCAGATGTGTGAGCGTGCTCCCCTGCTGTCCAAAACTGTTCAAACAGTTGGGCTGCCACTACCCTGACCCTCTCCACCAATTAGTTTGAAATGTTGAGTTACAGCACGGGCTCATGGACAGAAAGAAGCACTTGAGTGTCACTCTGTTGAGTGACAGCAACAGAGGACTGTTGTCATACTGTGGGACCAGTCAGTGGAGAGGATGTAGGTTGTAGGAATATAGAAAATATAATGTGAACCAAAAATAAGAAACATTCATCACGGTGTTGGGAGCCTCGCATCCCCTCCTCCCTGTTTGTACCTACTCAGCGTTTTCGAGCTGCTTTTCATCTTCCAAGTATGGCTGCAACTAGGTATCTGCTGGCATGCTCCTGCTCTCTCTTTGACACCTTATCTATGAGCGAGCTCCTGCAATAACCACTGTCCTGAGTAAAGAACAAACAGTAATGTATCGGGGATGACCAGGAACCAGTGGTCCTAAGCTTGATCTTAGGAGGGGTGGACGTTTGTGAGGACAAAACTCGGGGCAAGTGGAGCAGAAGGGCTTGTTTCTGGGTTCAGCAAAAGGAAAGGCTGAGCAGAAGGGAGGCTGAAATTCCCACGATACAGGGCAGAGGCCCACGATGAGGGATGTACCCACATGCACATGCAAGCATTACTTACGCAGAAAATTTTGCTCATAAAGATGCATTCCTTCTTACAACATGCTTTTAACTCTGTCTCTTGCTGTCTATAGTACGTACCTGTTCTATGTTCCTATGCACCTTAGACTGTCAATAATCTTAAACATTTCCCTCCTTGCTGTTCCTCTCCTGAGTTCTCTCTACCCTTTCGGAGTCAGCCCAGGGCTGTTATCCTCATTTAGAAATAGGGAACTAATAAGGAGTCACCGTAGTTCTTTATTTCTCCTGAAAATTGACCTGAGGGGGTATTCTGGCAACCTTGGTGTTGGTAGGAAGGAAATGTGTCAAGTGGGAACTGAGTCAAGGCTGCTATGTTTGATGATTCTCCAATATTCCCAGCTCAGTCTGGACCAAATGTGTAACTGGTGCAGTTTTAATAGTTTTATATGGACATTCAGAAAGTGGAGCTGGGAATCTGAACCCTGGTCACTAATTTGCTGGGATCTTGGTGCAAGTCTTATGGTTTTGAACTATTCTTGCTGTACTAGGGACAAGAAATTCCCAAACAAAACTGAGAGCAGGAGCGTGGGGAGGTGAAGGGGAGGAAATAATTAAAAAAGCTTAAAAAATAAAAATTGCCCTGATCTGTGGTGTGTCTTAGCAGGGAGATTTTGTGGCGGTGAGATTACACCTTCAAAGCACCATATGACTGGCTTTATTTTTACTTCAGAGAAACTGGGAGGATTTCCAAATTTGGATTTGGAGGATTACTGTCCTTTTGTTGACAATAAAATCCCCCACCCCAGGGAGGACAAGGCGAGACCTCCCAAGATGGATTAGGGAGCGTTTGCCTTTCTTCTAACAGTGGGAGTGGTCCTCCAGTGCAGCCCATTAAACTGTTGGGAACTGGAGGTGAAGGCATAAAGGAGGGTGGCTGCTTTCAACCACATCTTCCTCTGGGCTGACATTTTCATTCTCTCTCTGTGTGCGAGAGGCTGATGGTGCTGCTGCCTGTTGGTGACAGGCAGGCAGGTGCCTGGGAGCTGATCAGCACCTCCCACCAGACAAATAGACCCCACAACCAAATGGAGAAAAGAAAACCCAAACCAATCCAAAACTTACTGTCCACTCTCGCTCGTTACGTCTACGAAGACCTTGATCCTCATTCTGGGAGCAGGGGTGGGTGAGACACCGCAAGAGAGAGAGGTTACCGTTCTGGTCCGGGCCAGGCCTGCTGCAGACACTTACCTAGGAAGGTTTTTGCTACAGCAAGGGAACTACAGGGCTGCTTCCAACACAGGAAAACCAGGGACCACAGGGATGAAAGCAAACTGAACTAACCCATTGCACACTTCCTACCTGGGTGTTTCTGCTCTACCTTCTCCCATCTGTTAGCACAGATGTTCCTAGTCTGCAAGGAGGCATTAATAAACAGGACTGTCCAGTGGGACCTCTTAAAAACACCATTTTTCTCCTGCAAGGAGCTATTTTCCTGTCCTTCCCAAGGGTCCAATTCCCTTGCCCTTTATCTTCTCCAGACCGTCCCACTCCACCTCAAAGCTACTGCTTCTCTGATCCACCCTGGGTGACCGGCGAGGGATTCAGTCAGCTGTAAAGCAACTCATTTCTCCCTTTGCTTTCCTCCTTGTCTCCCCACCCTTTTCTGTACCTCTTCACTGAGGACCCCTATGGGGCTACAGCCCCATTAAACCCACTGCCCCTTCCTCCCATTTAGAAGGCAGCAAAATAAAGGGGTAGGAGCAAGGCAGAAACCCCCGTCACCACAATTTGGGGAACATACAGGAGTAAGGGAGGGTCATGGACAAGGAAGGGGCTGCCAAAAGCATCTCTTGGCATCACCCAGCAAATCTCCCATGGGGTGGGACAGGGGAGTTGCCTCCCTTTCAGACAGGAACCTGGTGGCCTTAATATCTGAGAAAATGGTATGACTATAGGGGAATGGAAGCAGAGCCGAAGACACCTCTTTCTGCTGCAAACACCTTTCTGTTTCAAGGGGTCACTGGTAGCTAGAGAAGGTCCAAAAGAACCCCTTGTAGTTTTAAATGTAAGCTGAGGCCTAATCAGTCTCTGCTACAGGACCTCAGCTTGAAGGAGCTTGGTGACACTTAAAGTGGTCAGGGAAACATGAGAACAGGTCTGGTCTCTAATTTTGAGAAGGAGAGCAACAAAGAAAATAATCTTTCTCCCTCTTGACCATCCAGATGCACTGCCTGCACCATCCTCACACAACATAAGCTTTTATTTTTGCATACATGGTCCCCCTCTGACTGTCTCTTATTCACTGACTCTTTGAGATGCGGGGACCTTTGCATGTTCCCATATTCTCTCACTCTCCCACCTTGTTCTTTCACACATGCACATATGCTCCATTTTATCTATAGTTCCTTCCATGCACACAAACTTTTTTTTTTCTTTTTTTTTTTTTTTTTCCTAGTGTGTCCCCTTTTCTTCCCTTTCTTGTCCTGACTAGGTTGGAAAGGCCCTCTGAACATCTCCATGAGGTTTTGGGCTTCAGCTTCTGCACATCCTAGTAAACCTAGTACTGCTGCTCTGCTTCATGCAGCTGAGCCTTACAAAAATTGCCCAAACCAAACCCCAGACCAAGAGCTGTACCCTTCAAACCCACCTCATTTCTCTCTTTGTCTCCAGCCACACTGACTGTAGAGGGGACAACCCTCTGTTCTGAAACAAAGCCATTAACCCCTTCCCTCTCCTCATGGTAGAAAGCAAAGGTAAACACTGCAAAGAGCATGCACAGAAAGCAAGAGGAAGGCATTCCTGTCAGCACCCCCAGAAATAAGGGTAGCAAAGAAAGCAGCCATCATGAGCAGCGTGCAGATGGAGGGAGCGGGGAGGAGGACAGACTGGATGCATAGGGTCACTCCACAGGAAGGAGAGGAGATGCGGGAGCGGAGCACTGACTTCAGAGGGGTGCAGTGAGGAAGGCAGAGTGCGATCATGTACCTTGAGGCCAGAATCTGAGGGGAAAGGGCCTAGAGTGACATGCGCTAGCGTAAGTTGGGCTGGATGGTTGCATACTCGACTAGGTCTCCGCCAGCATGGATGGAGGTCCGAGGACTGGGTGACGAGGCCAGAGCGGAAGTGTCCAGCTCAGCATACTGGACATCACAGTCCTTGTTGCCAGAGTTCTGGAGAGAAGAGAGCAGCAAGGCAGTGGAGACACAGGAGGGAGGAATTGGGGTTGAAGTAGGGAGGTGGGGGAGTGAGAACATAGGAACCATGCAGAAGGTGGGGAGTGAGTGAATGAGATGGGGGAGGGAGTGTGTGGAGGGTGGAGGGAGAAAGAAGAAAAGGGTGAGAGGGAGGAGGAAGAAAAAACAGTTAAAAGGATGGAGGTAGGGAGGTAATGAACAATCAGTCAGGTAAAATCCCAAATCAAAGAAAAGGTCCCAATGGCATTGCTCCCCAAATCCACCACTGAGCTGAGGGACTCAGCCCAGGTTAGCAGCACTCCCAGCAACTGCCCCATCTACCCCTTTTACTGGGGCTGCTCTGGTCTTCCCATCAACCCCTCTGGGAGCAGCATTTTCTTTAGCTGGGGTGGTTCAGTAAATTCAAACCTTATCGGATACCGGAGCTGTTGGTTTTGCTCCAGGAATTTGGGGTTCATTGCAGCACACTGGAGGTAAATGCAGGGTTGGGGGCATGAGTGAAAATCATGGGGAAGGCTTGAATTTTGAGTGTCAGGAAAGAGATACCTGGAGGGAGAGGCTTCAAAGCTGTAGCTCCACTCCAGAGGCAGGGTTGCAGCAGACACATGACCACAGGGAAATGACACTGCTTAGTCAACGCTGTTGTTTCGCCCTAGCACAGGGACTGTGGAGTTCTGCTACACTTTAACACAAGGCTCGACTGCACAGTCTGCTACTGCAGATTAACTATGCAGCATGATTTTGTCATTGTAATAATGTCTAATAGATGCTAAATGCATCCTTTGGCATGAAAATATTTATGGGCATTCCCTCACTAAGCAGGCTTATCAGCAAGAACTGCATGAATGGAATATTATCCAATTTGTCTGATCATTCCTAGCCAGACATCTTTCATGCTTTGCAAATAATAATGGTCAAAGAACCCTGGAAGACAGGGTGGCCTGGAAACCTCACTGCTCATTGGGGAAAATGAGTCACCAGGAGGAGCCCTGGTGTCAGTAGCTGAAGTGTGAGGCAATACCCTGGCTACTCGCCCTGTGGAGTGTCTTAAATGCTCGCTTTGGGGCCTGATTTCTGTACCAGCACTAGCCAAGCATCTGCTAAGCCTCTCAGAGAGAAGAGAGTTGTCTCTTCTAAATGAAATAGCTTCCCAGTTTCTCTATCCTCTTTCCAAAATGGCTGCATCGCATGGCAATTATGCAAAAGGTGTTTAATTTGAAAATGTTTCTCTTCTCTTTGTTTGGAAGTGTCCTCAGTCAGATACCAGCTGCGGCAGAGCCATTTTCAGAAGTTTATAGCCCTGTAATGAGCTGTTTCAGCGCCTGTTGCTGGAAGGGGTTATTCAGTGAGTGATTATCTCTGACTGCCGAGCTGTTCTGTGGCAGGGTTTGCCTGATGGTGCCCCTCAGACACAGGGATGAAGGGAAAGGAGAACACGGCTGCAGCTGCTTTGCCAGTGCCCGGTTCCCCTGTGGTGCTGAGCGAAGCTGGATGCTGGAGGCTTGAGGTCGCCCACTGTCCTGCCCTTGGGGAGGTGACCAGATGGCAGTGGCAAGCTGTTGGCATGAAAGCTGTGTATCCTATGGTCTTTCTGCTTCGTGTCTGGACCCACACTCAATGTCTATGGCCGTTTAAGAAAATTAGTAATGTCAACTCCAGTCTCAGACAGAAACCTATGCCCTGCAGAACTCTTTCCCCTTGTGCTTTGTATCTCAGTACCTCCTGTAGTCCCAGAGAAAGGCAGACTGAGTCTTTACCTTCTCATTCCTATCCTGTCTGCTTTGCCTCACTCCTTCCCAAAACAGTACTCTTTTCCAACCGTGGAGGTGTTTTCTCCATGGAGTTCCCCTGCTTTCTGCCATGCTTGAGCTTGCTCCTGCTCCCTGCTGCTCGTTTGGAGCAAAATTTATTACAATATCAATAATGTGACTTGTATACAAGGTCTAGCACTACCATGTGCAAGCGCTCTGTGTAAATCATCAGCATCGGCACCCTGGTAATTGCCCTGTAAACTGAAAGGAATTATTTTGCTGTCTGCAGCAATGAGACTTTCCCTTCTGCCTGTGCAAATAGGTATTGCTGACATGTACACTAATCATACTTCTGCTCCTACATGCACTCGTGCTTCCATCTCTCTTGCTCGTGCTCGCTCTCTCACAGAACACTGCATATCTGCGTGACACCCGGACCCTGCTGTGTGCACAGAGAGCACACCACTGCTTTGATCCACACGTGTGCCACTCCACACCGACACGCGTGGGTACCACCACTCTCGGATCTGCATAGTCTTTGTAGGTGCTATCTGAAACATGCAGTCACCTTTCCATCCCGCTCGTTCCTGCTTAGATACACTCACATAAACCAAAGCTTTTACCCAACAAGAACTCAGAGACAAATGCTGCAGGCAACCCCATCACCCCAGGCCTACTTCTGTACCCTTCATTGTCCACTGCATTGTCCTTGCCTATTTCTGTGCTGTCAGCTTTATGTTATCTTTCCCGCAGTCTGCAACACACAAAGGTGTGTATTGCCTTGTAGACTCTGACACAGGGCCCACCCCTGCTCCCTTCTGCAGGTATCCTGTCCCTGCAGACATGTCCCAGCCTCTCCCCTTCACCTGATCCCTTGCCAGCACCCATCTGCACATGTCCGTGCTCACATATTGCACACCCTCTTGGTGGATTCCTCCTCCACCTGCCTCTTATTTTCTCCTGGCACCTCTCCCATTTCTCCCTCCCTCACTCTTTGCCATCTCTAATCACATTCTGACTCCCATTCTAGTGCTGTGAAATTGTCAACCCCAGGCAGTGGCTTTCACGCCGCCTTTGTGATGAATCTAGTTTATCCCAAATTATGAGGTTTTGCACAATTCATTTAAAGCTGAATGCACCCGCCCCATTTTCCTGCAGAATCCGTTCCGTTCAACTCTTATCTTCTTCACTACCCTCCCAAGTCAAATCTCCAGATGAAGTACAAGCAGAACAAGAATTTCCTGCCTTTCTTCTGTGCCTTCTCCTCTAAAGGATCCCAGAACCACACAGACAACAGAGCAGCTGCCTAGATCTGTGTCTGAACACAGGGGGAGCGGGGCTCTATTAGAGTGGGGTTGGCAGAGACCCAGTGAAGATGAAGGGACTTTGCTTCCCTCCTCATCTTTCATCTGACCCATCTTTCAGCTGAAGGACTGTGCGGGTCTAGCTTGCCTTGCTCTGTCCCTTAGCTTGCTGTTGGAGTGTGGTTACTGGGCCTGAGCTGAGCGTGCTGCTTTTTGGTAACCACCACTGCTCCCACTGCTGTTCCCTGGAGGTTTCCATGTGAGTGTTATCTCAGCCAGGTGTTGCTCGCCATCCCCTCTGCAGGGAGGTGCATGTGTATGACATGACCAGGAGGCCTCTGCAGTGCTTTACAGGAGGAAAAAAGTTAAGCCAGTGAGTGGTCCTGAAGGCAGGAGGGCAAGAGCTGGATACTGTGCAAAGCGTGGCTGGGCAACGCGATGCACACCTGGCCCTGGCTGTGGCAGCACATACTGCTTGTGTTATCTGGGAAGAATCCGGTAAAACCAGCACTCCTTGGCAGCAAAGTGACATCCACCTTCCCGTGCCAGTCACAAACTCGAATAGCCTGCTGCCTGCCCAATGGATACAGTGATTTAGCAAGAAATGGGAACAAGCCTCATCTCATTCCTGGGGCAAAAAGCCAAAGCGTGGTGTGTGTGTGTGATGGGTGTGATGGGGGATCCTGATGCCATTTACAGGGACTGCCAGCCAAGCTGACCAGAGGACAGGTCCAATTCGCAGTTGTGCTAGACTTGTGCCAAAGCAGGCAGAGCTGTGGCAGCAGCGGTTGAGTCACCCAGACACCACATCCCGACTGCAAAAGGAACTTCTTCATGGGCCAGATGAAATGAGGGCTCCACAGTTCATCACCTCTTGGCTAAAACCACGGGTAAGGAGCAGTGAGTGCCAAGCAAGGGATGTAGAAATGTGTCTTCTCAGACCAGGATTGAGAGCAGCAAACTCAGTTCCCATGGTTACGGAGCAGCTACCCATCAGGCCCCATCTCACATCACTAACTCTGCCATTTAATTAACTGACTGCTTGTTATTTCCTGAAATGATCTCCTCCATCCTCCTGCTTGCCTGAAATTCAGCTCTCAGATGCTCTCCACAGAGCTGCCTGGTCTGGCTCTAGCATCCTGTGTTTCATTTAAAACTCATCTGCCACTCAGAAAGGATTAGAAGGAGGTGGAGACAAGCCCCAGGTCTAAGGAAGGGCTCCAAGGAGAAGTTTTTTCTTTAGGGACATCAGCCACGTTCAGCTAGGCTGAAGCAAATAGGATCATATCAACAGAGCTCAGCACAGAACTGTCTTTTTATTTCCAATGCCCTCGGCATCTGTCTTGTCGTAGACTTCTGCTAGCTAAAGGTCACTGGGCTCTGTCCTTCTATTATCTGCACAGGAATACACATTAAAGGGTCATACCAGGATGAACTGGAGGGAGAGTTATAATTAGTTATGTTCATAAAATACTACTCTGATATGGGCTGATATTTATACTGTTTTCTCAAACAAATGGGTTCACATTGCTGAGATCTGGAAGCACCAGGCTTGGTGTGTGATGGATGCACTGAACCACCCCCTTCATGGGGGAAGAGTCTGGCAGAGACCCGAAGGTTTTACATGGGGATTCTGTGTCTCCCATGGAGGATGTGGGGGAGCAGCTCCGTGCTCTGGGGTAAGGGAGGGAAAGGATATTGTCCAAGGCCCGGGAGCAGGAAGGTTTTTTGTTTTCTCATCAAGTGAGGACTCTAATCCTCCCAATTATCTGTTTCCTTTGCCATTGCCCTCTGAATCCAACATTTCCTCCTTCATCCTTAGTCCTTGAAAACCAGCCTTTCCCACATGGCTGTGAACATCTCTCCCTGACCCTTAATCTCTCTGCTTCTGCTGCATTATTAGCATCTCCCTATCTGAGGCTGAACAAATCCACACACACACACAAAAAAGGTTTTTTAAAGAACTTGTTGTCAATTGAGAGTCAAACACTGGCACGCTCTGCCCTGCAGATAATTGCTTTGTGAAGCTCTTGCTGCAGCGAGAGCTGCTCTCTGGGAGCTGCTTTGTTCATCTGCAAACTCTAACAGGCTCGATTGCAGGAGGAGAGTGACTGGGGTGGGATAGCTGGCTTGTAGGCTTAGCTTTCATATGTAGGTAAAGATGAGACTACCACAGGTTGTAACAGTCCCCTGATGATTTGGAATAAGCAGGGTGTTTTACAGAGGAACAGCATAAAAAAACCATCTAGACACAGCTCTAGCACCTACAGAAACCAAGGGCAAAAGAGGCAAGTGCTGAATCGGTCAGTGGTATTTGAGAGGTGGGCCAAGATCAGAATATGGAGGTTGCCTTCCTCCAGGAGAGGATGCTCCTGGACTGTGAAGGCTGCTTATTCACCCCTGTGGGTGGTGGGGGTCTTTTATTTCACAGACTGAGAGAACCTGTGTGAAAGGCAGTGAGGCCGGGGTAAGGATGTGGTCAGGCAGCACCATTAGCACCCTGATCTCCTTACCAGTTTGTCACTGTAGGGAGAGGGTTCAGTGGCTGCCATGTCGTAGTATGGAGTCTGCAAAGGGAGTTTCTGGATTTCTTCCTCGTGTTTCATGTTGTCTAAGTGAACAACCTGTAACAGAGGAGAGAGAGGAAGGATGAGAAGAGCAAGTACTATCCTTCTGTCACAGCCTGGGGCAACATCTGCTGCAGGTGACACCACCACCAGATATCACCATGAAGGAGAGTGCATCTTATCTTCTCCCTAGCACCCACCACATTATTTGCCTCCTGTTCTCTCACTTTCATCTTCACACCCCTCACTACCACTTGTGACATTCAAAATGGTGGGGATGCTCAAAAGTCCTCACACCTAAGAGCCCATCAGAACACATTTAGAATTCAGTCCCCTCCAAATCAAGTAAGCAGGATCTAAATGATAGCTTTCAATTAGTGTCAATCTTTGGGAATTCTGGGCAGACAAGTCATTATTTTCTGCCCCTCAAACACAGGCCATGGACTTGTTTGCTCTTGCAAACCCATTTTTCCAAATTTAGACACTGTGGATGCTGCTTGGAATCAGTTTTCCTTGCCAGAGGAAGGAAGTTGCAGCTGGGCTGAGAAGGCGTACCTGGATGTCTTCTGCAGTCAGGTGGCTTTTCGTCTCCTGTTTCCTCTTTGGTGGAGGGGCAGGTTTGTGGGCTGGAGGCAAGTCAATTCTGCAGATAAAGAGGTGGTAGCTGATTAGAGATCAAGAGAAAGGGATCTGCTTGCTTTGATGTGCTGTAACAAGACAGCCCCTGCACGTGCCAAAGATTTGACTGTGTTTGTCACCGAACTGCCAATACCATCATCGCCCCCTCACCGTGCCCTCTTTCTCACCCCAGTTAGAATGGATAATAGAAATAAACTCCCTCCTAACATTCTGTTCCTAATTCCAAGCAAATACCCATGTCGGATTGCAGATCCCAAGGGTGCAGCTGGGATACCTGTCTGCCAGCACTGCTTTAGAGTGACTCTAAATCATTCCATGGGAGGTGGCTTGTTTTATGGCTGCAGGGTACCAGAAAGTGTCTGGCAGCGGTCACTGCAAGTCATTAAGGTAATGTCAGCCTCAGTTTGGGAGCTTATCAGGGACAGTAGCCCCTACCACAGGCTTCCCAGTAGGAGTTTGAATCTTTCTCATAGATATGCTATGCCACACAGGGACATTTATCCCTGATCCCGAGTCAGGGGATCAGCTTTTGCCCCAGAGCATAAGGACTGGCAGCCTTTATAATCCCAGCCTAGAGACTGTCTCTGCACATTCTGTTCATATGCACAGATGTGTCTAATCCTTTTACAAAACTTATTAAAACTCCGATTGACTAATTGGCTGTCTGCCCCTCCCTTCTTTCTGTACGAACTTCGCTAGATCTTCTGATAGAGATGAGTGACTTTCCTTGGCAACCCAATAGATTCCAGAGTGGGACCAGAGTGTAAGGGTGAGGGGGAGAGTAAAACAAGTCCCCAGGGCTCTGCAAAACATCGACTTCATGGCTCTAAAGTAAAGAAATGCTATTAACTTTCAGAGGCTTTGGAGCAGACTCCACAATAGAGGCAGCACCTCTGCAGACTAGGGCACCATTGTGTTTCTATTCTCAGCTAAAGTGGCTCTTCCCTGTGCCTGCGTGGAGAGCCATTGTGGGAAGTGGATTGTCTGAACGCATCTCTATCATAGGGCTGATGCTGTTGATGCAATTTCACCTTGTGGTGTTATTTTTTTTTTTTTTTTGTCTGTGTGCCTTTCTGTCTCTCTCCTGCTTTCCCCCGGTACTCTTCCCTCCCTCTCCCTCTATCCTCCAGTGCCCTCTCTTAAATGGGATTAAATGGAGCACAAAATGTGGCCAAGATGTAACAACAATGAGGTGGGCAGTTGTGGAAGATAAAAGCAACTTCTAGCCTTTGGGCTTTCTGTGCCTTGCCTGTGAGGTGGGAAGGAAGCAGGGGAGTGCTCTTGTGAAATGGCAGTGACAAGACAGAGCTTTTCAGGAAGAGGCCAGGATAAACATTTCTGAACGGGGCTCTGTTCATGCTACATAGGCCGAACTCCACACCACTGAATTCCCTACACAGTGTAGGGCAGAGCAAAGCAAGTACCTGTCAAAGAGGAGCCCCCGGATCATCCCCTCTCCCTTCTCTTGTATTGCCAGAGTTCATGTCTTTGGGCTGGCACCGTATGTACAAAACTGTGATGTCGAGTGGATGTGAATCCTTTCTGGACTTTTGGAGATACATTCAGAGGTGATAAGGGTTTACCAGAGACCGCCTCTGATGACAGAATGGGGTTCAGTCCAGTTACGGAGCCTGAAGACATTTTGTTGAAGAGGGAAGAGTAGGATCCTCTCCCACCACTGGAGGTGAGAGTGGCACTGAGCAGCTGCACCATGTCCAGGGATGTGCTACAGCAAAAGCAGCATCTGGGTGAACATCACTGTGCTTCAGTTTCCACTTCAGCCTTGTGATAAGAGTTCAAATATAGGCGAGAGCAGGATAGAAAACACTAGGGCACCCCAAGGAAGGGAAGAGAGTCAGAGGAGTGAGCCAGAGGGCAGCAGACAGGGAGAAATGTCAGGAAAAAATGATTTGCTGCCAAGCTTTCTTTGTGTGCAGGTAGCAGAAGGGCCAGTGGTGCTCTCTGTCCACTGCCCCATCCAATAGCAGCTGTATCATCCCCGTCCTGAACGTCTGTGAGCACGGGGCTACTTACAGGTCATTGTCCGTGTCAGTGCGGTTCTTCTGCTGACGCCTGTAGACAATAATGACGGTGACAGCCACACCGATGATGAGAGCTGCTGCGATGACTCCTCCCACGATCCCAATAATGCCTCCTGGGGCACCCTGAGGTAGTGGCTTATCTGCAACACACAGGGAAGCACAGGAGAGAGGGTTAGAGCATCAGACAGCACAACTGTAAGGCACAAAGGCCAGGAGAACCAGGGACTCCAGGAGCAAAGATGTCAGTGCGCTCTGAAGTTGTCTCAAGTAGCCGTGTGCGGGCAGCTTCATGGAGGGAGACAGGTCATACTGAAACATAGCGGTCAGAGCTCAAGAGGAATAGAAATCTGTGGCTACAATTGCGGCTCACTGTGTCTCCAAGAGCTAGCCGCTTCCTCACTATTCTGCAATTTCCCCTTAAATCAGGTGGTTATTCCTGGATCCATTTTGCTGCCTTTGTTCTGTCCTCGAAGAAAGAAGGGTTTAGGGAATAAAAGTGCTTGCAAGCAGCCACCCTATGGTGGGCAGAGGGACTCATGTGGATCTGCCACTTGATATTATTTATCTATCTTGAAAGCCTTCTGAAGGCTTCACTGAATTCCTAACGCTGTTGAAATGAAGGAGAGTTTTGCTATTAATGTAGACCTTAGAAGAGCTAGGGACCAATCCTCAATTTATTGAGGTGGAGTAGAGGTATGTGTACCCCTAAGCTTTACCAGAAAGATGTCCTGAGCATAGGATTTAGGGGTGAGGGTGAGATACATCGTATCTTGTGTTTTCGTCTCCTGGCTGGAGAGCTTTGTGACTTGGGCCAGCTCCTCAGGGACTAACGTGGACCTCATTCAAAAGCAACCTATCCCATGGGCCTGATGGGAAAGCTTTTTGAAACCTATGATAAAAGGATTTAATTTGCTCTACCTTCCAACCTAATTAAACTTGAAAACTAGCTAATTGGTACTTTGTACTTACAGCTCCGGCAGTGATGAAAGAAGGAGATAATTGGAAAGGAGGGAGGAGGAGGAAAAGAAATTCAGGGGAGGGGAGTGAGACAGGGTTGATGGACCAAGATTCTTTGTAGAACTTGCCTGTCACATCTAATTTTTATACCTTTCTTAATGCACTGGCTACTGGGTACTCCTAGATAGTAGATACTGGACTATATGGACATTACTACTATAGACTTACAGTTACAGCCTTGGGTATCACAAGGGTACCCAGTATCTCCACTAAACTACCTATCCTCGCGGCCTCAAACTTATACACACTTTACATGCGTGCGTGGTTATAGAATGTCTCCACACATTCCCAAACCACGTGGGACAGCTTACAGAGGACTTTTCAGGGTGCAAATCTGCCACTTACTCCCTCCTCACATCCATGGAATCAGCATTTTCTTAGCTCGAAGGCTGGGCTGCCTCAAATCCCACGTGCCAGGTGAAATCGCAGAACTGACTGCGCTGAATTGTTGCCAGCAGGGTATTCCCAGATCCCACCTCATAGCCAGCCTTCTTCATCTTTCAGATTTGCTGCTGTCATCCAGGAGTGAACTGAGGTGAATAAACATTTCCCAGGGAAATCCTCTCTCTGGTCAATACCAACAAATGGCACAGCAGAGAACTGGCACATTTACGGTATCCGTACAAAGCACTTGAACTCCCAGCACCATGCTGAGACATTGCTACCAATGAAGAATTTGCCTTGGGAATTGTCTGGACATCAGTCCCCCATCCCCTTCCATGCAAACCTGGTTTTCTCTTGCCTCTCAAGGACACTCCAGAGCCTCCACTGATCAGCATCCCACACCCCGCTTTCCCCAGTTCCTTAATTAAGAGGTCAGAACTGTGTGTCTTTGAGTGGCAGGATGCTGTAGTCATCAGAACGTGAGGCTTTGCTCCCCTCTGTCCTCGGCAGTGGCAGTCACTTTTCTTTCTCTTCCCTTCTCTATAAGCCACATTATCCTGTAAATAATATTTCTGCCTTGAGAGAGCTCCCTTACAGCCATGCTCAGGCAGAAAGCTGACATGTTGTGATCCAAGCCTCTGGACAGCTTTCGAGATTGTGGCAGGGACAGCCACTGTAAAGAATCTTCCAGTCACATTGGCTGGGGCATTTCCATGATGAATTGGCCCCTAATGGCTCTCTGAATGGCAGGTAGGGAGCAGAGAACATCAGCCTGCTGCTACTGCTGTAAATCAGTAGGTGTGTATATGTGTGTGTGGGGAAGAGGGCGGAAGGAGAAAGAGCGATAGATAAATAAATAAATAAAGCTGAAATGAATCTCCAGGAACTTAATCAGGGCTGTGTAATAGTGGAAAGGGTCCAGGAAAATTTAAAGAGAGGAAAATGCAGCCATGAATTTGCAGAAGAGAGAGAGAGGTAAATACGGGACACTAGGTAAAGGCAGTAAAGGGATGAGGAGAGGTAAAGAACAGAGGAGCACAAGGAGAAATGCAGATATTTTGGTGTGTCTATCAGAGTACTTTCTTTTTGCCAGGCTCTTAAGGCTACTGGTATGAACATCCCGGTGTTGGTGCTTTCCCAGCTGCCTAAGATAAGGCTGTGTGGCAATGCAGTGCTTCTTTCTTCTGCACCCCCAGCTGTTTATTTCCTCAATCTCCCCTTCTTGGGGAAGAGATGTAACTGCTTCAGTTTGGAGGGCTCACCTACCACCCAGACTTTTTCCTTCCCTCCTCTGTGCACATTACCTCTTTAACAGGTACAGTCAGGCTTTTCTGGAGGGCAGGGTGGCTGCAAGGAGGGGTGTTGTAAGTCAAACAGGAGGGCACCAGCAAAGCCTCGGGAGAGGATGATAAGAACTGGCAGATGAGGATTCAGTTACATTGACTGGGCTTTTGGGCAGCCCTGGGAAGATGTTTGCAAGGCTTGTGAATCAGGATCAGAATAAATTGGCAGGACAGCTCAGGGGCCTCCAGACTGGATTGGGAAAAGGCTTTGCCAATTAAGAATGCAAAACCCCTTGCTCTGTGTCACGCTCGAATAATTTAAAACTCTCCAAAAAGTTTGTGTGAAGCAGTTGGCAGTGAGGCAGGTACCAGAGAACCCAAAGGGGCTGAACAAACAGCTCAGCCTTATCTGGATGTCTAAGGGCTGCTGGGAACTCCTCGTTCTTGCTAGAAACTGAATTAATTTACAGTATTACAATTAAGGAGGAAAGAAGGACACCCCACCCCCAGTCTCTTTCAGAGTAGTTTTGTTCATTACTTTGTTCTCCCATGGCTCTTGTGGAGATGGAAGCAGACCCAAGGAAGGAAGAAAAGTGATTATCTACCCATAAAGCATCCTTCCCAGTCAACTGATGGTGTGTGTGTGTCTGCGTTTCCCAAAGTAACCGGTAACGGATGAAGACCTTTCTACCACAAGATCAATTAAAACATTCTGTGAGGTGCTGATACTGTAATTCACTAGTCCCCTTGCTCAGTTAAATCACACCCAGCAGTCCAGTGTTGTCAGTAGTTCACATCTCCCAAACAAGTAAAGAATGTCCACTATGCAGGAATGTCCATCCTGGAGAGATGCATCAGGCGCGATCACAGCGCACAATCGGTGCACAGCTTCATAGCACTGGCTATGAAAAAACCCTTGTCCAAACAGCCGCAGGGCTGATGACTCTGTGTCTGCAGGGACAGAGCCCTGGCTCAGAGGTGCTTCAAACAGCCGTGGAGCGTTTCAAAGCACAGACACACGGACGGAGCTGTCCACAAGCGCCGTGTCCATGGGGTGCAATAGGGCAGCTGCAGAGCGCAGTAGGAAATCATAACGGAGGAACAATGATGGCTGTGGAGCACCGGCTTGCTGGAGAGCAAGAGAGATGTTCCCAAAGGGAACTTGAAGTGAGGCAAAGACAGATAAACTGGAAAGCTTCCAGAGAAGGGTATGGTGGAGCAGAGGAAATGACTCACTTGCTCTTGGTGTGGGGGGGAGTGATGTGGAGGACTTTGCAAAAGGAAAGGAAAGAAGAGGCAGCATCTGTCATACTTTTGGAAGCAAGGTCTCTTCCATTAAAGCTACTGTGTGGCTGGGACATTTGCATCATAGAATCATTAAGGTTGGGAAGGACCTGGCTCTTTGGGATGGAGAATTGAGAGCGGGATGTTACATCCCCACCAAGAGTCTGTGCCTACCTGGGATTGTCTTTTTATGTAAAGCTGGGATCAGACAGATAATTGTGGACTTACTGCATCATGTGCACAGTGACATCCAGCCTGAGCAGGTGGGGAGGAACAGATCTGTGAAATGGAGTCCTGCACCAATTGCACAGGCAGCTGTGGCAGGTGGGACAGAGGTGCTGGCAGGCAGGAGGGCTTGGTTTGGATGAGAGGGCTGGGTCTCCCAGGAGTACTGTCTTCTTTCTTTCCGGTCTGCCTTGTATTCAGCTGCCCCAGGGAGAACCTGAGCCCTATCTAAACTGCATCCTCCAGGTAAATCTGGAAGATGAGTCAGTCTCTGGGCCTGGTTTACTGTAGTTCTGAGAGAAGCTAGTTTGCTCAAAGAGTGCTGCGCACTCCTCTCCCATCCTTGCCTCCTCCTAACTTCAACCTGATCCCTTAGTGCTTTGTAGAAAACCAGCATAACAACATGCAACACCTCTGATAAGCCATTTCCTCAAAGATCTGCCTGCATCTGTAATCAGCTGCAAAGTAGGGTTCCCTTTGCATTAATCAGCTCCCCTCACTAAACAAATCCTCATCTATTTCATGGCTGGCTAGCCAAGGCGCTCAGCAGTGTGCTGCCTTGCTCACAGACACATTGCAAATCAATGGGAAGGAATCATGATTCTTCTCCTTTCTTTATGCTGGCAGCTTTGAAGCTCTTCTAGCTGCCAGCCTCGCTAGAGTTAACGCTACCTTGGTGCTCAACTGCACCCCTGTTCACAGGCATGTACAGCCTGCATGTCTAAAGCAGCCTGTCCTGGTACAGGGCCAGCTCCAAGTAAGCCTGTCTGTGACCTGGTTTGTCACCCTGTTCCAGTGGAAGGAGGCAGCACTTGCTGGACTCTCTGCTTGCTGAACCTTTGAGCAAGACAATGAGATCAGATGATGCATATTTATAATACACCCCACCTGACACATTCCAGGGAGCCTGAGACACGGCAAGTTCACAGAGCTAAATTAAACTGAGTGGAAAAGCTTGGCAGAACAAATACGTCTCCGGTTTGACTTTAAAGACAAGAGCAGGGCTGGCTAATTTGAGACACGCTCCAATAGCATAGACACCCCCAGGCACAAGCTGGTTGAGAGCCCCGTGACGCCTGGTGTTTGCAAAGGGTTAATGAAATGCTGTTCCCAGGAGAGACAGAGATGTGAGCTGGCAAAGTCGATGGGCCAAAGGGTACGATAAACAGCAGAGCTTGCAAGTCACTGGAGATTTTAAAGGGATCTTAAGTCTGAGGGAGGAGAGGTGGGGTAGGTTTCTCTGGGGACAGTTCCCTTCAATGTGTATATTAAGTGAATCCCTTGCAGGAACAGCTAAGCATCCAGATGATAGAAGGGATTAAGAGTGGAAAGACACTGCTTGGAAAGCTGTGCCAGTGGCACCGGACCATTAGTGTGTGTGGCTGAAGTGCCGTCCTGCATGCATCCAGCAGCAGCATGTCCTTCATCCATCAGAGCTGGGTCCAAGATCTTCATGCCCCTTCCTTTTGCCCAAAGTGGAGAGGAGAAGGGGAACACAATGTCTTGGACACCTAAGCCCCGCGCAGACCTTGCTCCAGCTCAGATCCTTGTCTAAGTGCAGGCAGAGATGACCAGGCTGCAAGAAACACTTGTGAAAGCACTTCACAGGGAGGAGAATCTGTCGCCATGCAAACAGAGTCAATGTTTCACGGTCAACTTGCAGTTTGCAGCACCACTTAACCCCTGCAGAATCCAGAACCAACTCTGTTACCAAGTGCTGTTCACCTGGTGATGTACAATGAGAAAAAGAGGGGGGGCTTAGACCTCAGCATGGGGAGCAATTTGGTTAGCAAAGGTGGCTGGCAGGGTTTTTCTGAGCAGGAGGAGTGTCTGGGCTTCACTTGATGACAAAAGCATAACAAGAGTGGAGCTAAACCAGTAGCCCTCTCCACACCTGCCTCCCAGAGACTCCTCCAGCTACATAAAGAGCTCAAGGCTCCTCTTGCTAACAAGAGAAGGTGCTTCTGGTTTTGTGTCACCTCCGGGAGCTGGCGATGCTGCCGGCCAAGCAGAGGTTAAACACCAGAATGAAGCAGAGCTGCTCTTCTGCCTCTATGCCCTGATATAAGTCAGGAAGAATTTTAAAAGCCATCACAGCCTCGGGTGTTTGCTGATGTCACTCCCATTTACACAATTAGCCACCAGGCAGGCGAGTGCCAAGCCATGGCTGCAGTCCCGGCAGGGCTTCAGCTTCACTGCCCTGGAAATCCCCCCTGCACTGGTGGGGTCTGCAGGGCCCTGGTGAGGTCGGGGAGCTGGCCGCGCACATGGGGTGCTCTGCTGGCTCTGTGTCTGCTCTAAGCCACTAGCTGCTGGGAGGCTCCCGGTGGTATCTGGTATTTCGAGTGGGGCCAAAAGCCAGTGTCTCCAAGGGTGATTAAACAAACCGATGCTCCTGACCACTCTCTGCGTTGTCCTTCGTCTCCCTCCCACTGGCAGGAATTCCTCACAACTGCCAAGCCCCTCTCTGAGTGACCTGATATATCCCCTCTCTGCTGATAACCAGATGACTGTGTATCCCCTGGGTCCTTTTGGAGCATGGGTATCCCACAGTCTAGGTACTAATCACAACATCCCTTTAAGATCTCTGCCCACTTTGTTTTCCTCTGTAATTTTTACTAGCCCAGCTGGCACTTACAGACTTTGTAAACCACTTGCCTGTCTGTGATGAGGTTTTGGGAGAGTTTGGCATTATGGTGTGGAGATCCAGCCCTCCCTGGGCTGCCTGCTTGGAAGAGCATGCCCAACTGCAAGTGGACACATGGATGTGTTAGATATTAGTGGAGATTTCACACGAATTCCAACAAAGCCAATTGCTTTGCCATTCACCAAGGGTGGAGGCATCTCAGCTCTTTCCAGTAATGACCAGCTTTCTCCCTTTCCTCTCCTGCCGGGGAAGTAGCAGAGTCATCCTTGGTTAAGTAGCATCTGGTTAAGTAGCTGCTGGCAGCGAAAGCATGTCTGGAATGCGGCGTTAACCCCTGGTGCCCTTCCCTCGCTATGCTTCCCAGTGGCCACTAACAAGGATGGGGTTTGGACAGCAGGAATAGGAGCACAGTGTTAACCCCATGGGATCCAGCAGAGATAAGGACAGGCTTTTGCAGAGTAGCTGTTGTAGTGGGAGCTCCCCTTAAGAAACCTCTTACTGGGCTGGTTTTTCTTCCACTCCTGGAGCAAGCCCTTTAGCAAAGTCATCACTGTGCAGCAGAAAGAGCCAGTTGTTCAGAGGGTGCAACAGGAAACGGTCCTTTGCAGCAGCGTCCACCCATAGGAACAGCCCCTCTGCACATGCACATGTGCTGCATCCCTGCACTTTGCACTCAGCCAAGAAGTGTCTGTGTCAACTTGTGATTCTGGGATGTCCCTGTCTTTCTGTACCCTTGGCAACTTCATCAAAGAGAGGCCAGACACGACTTTGCTGTCTCTAACCCATCTACCGCAGCACAGACCTCACCCTGCCCTCTCTTCTCCCTGCTTGGCCAACTCCACAGCCCCCCTGCCTACTCAGAATCAGGGGCTTCACAGCTCAGTGCAGCAGTATGGAGACTGTCCCAGCCTGTTTTGGTGGAGAAGATGGGCCCTGGAGAAGATGGAAAATGTTATCTGACGTTTCCTCTGCCTCCCAGCCCTTAATTTTAGTTCTGCTTCATTTCCTTGCAGCTCAGCAGAGTAATGAACAATCAAATCCCTTTAGTAATTTATTTCTTCTGCTGTACAGTTTCGAGAAGGTGATGACACTTGAAATTGCCTCTCCTGGAGGGATGAAGGGGCCAGATCCTGAACCCCATTACAGCAGAATATGTCTCTCTTGATCTTAGCAGCCTGCTATAGCTGTCCAGAGCACAGCGTGGTCCCAAATCCATGTTTAGCTGGAGACAGAACCTTGCTCCCTTGATGAGTCCATTAGGGTCGTGCTATTACAAGCAGCCACCAGATGAATTCTGTCAGATAGAAGGTACAGGGACTGCAGCTCAGACTCTCATCATTTGCGTTAATAGAGTTAATTTGCTCAACAATCTTCAGCAGCACTCTTGGGAACCTCTCGCTCTGCTTGGCCATGTGCCCTTGTCTGTATTTATCTCCTGTTGCCTCCGGGGTGCCTACAGCATGGGGGCAGCTGTATCTTGGATATCCCCAAAGGATGAGATCAACTCCCTGTTTGTCTCTACACAGAGAGACTGCTGGGAGTTAGGTGCAGACACAGGGTATGTGTGGCAGGACAAGGAGGAGCATGAATAACTGTGCAAGTGGAATGGTAGACAGGGCTGCAGTTCGTGTTTCTCCCCTGGTAAGTGCAGCAGCAAGGAGGGCTTGAGGCTGCTGTGCTTCATCATACCCACCCTTCCCTTCTCTCCCACAGCTTCTTAAATACCCTTGAGACCTGCTGCAGTCTAGACAAAAGAATTACTCTTCCGCCTCCTGGAGCAGGGAGGGAGCTGCTAGCTATTCTGGAGTGACGTGTGAGAATGAAGTTGTTCTATGCTCATGTGGCTCTGACCTGGACTCTAGTGCCAGTGCCTTCTCTTCTGCTTGTCACAGGCATCTTCCTGACTGACAGCATGGAGGGTAAGATCTGTGTCTCCTAAGCCAGGGTGGTCACTGTCCCTGCACTGACTTGGCACAAGCAGCTACACCATATCCCTGTCTGCCCCATTCAATCTTGCTCCAGGAGAAGGACGATGATGCCGGAGGCAACTCAGATTTTATGTTCCTGACCCTTTTCTCCCTCCTGTTAATGGCAGTGAAAGACTCCTGACACACCTTTCCTCCTAACTTCTGAAACATCTTGCAAGCTCCTGAGACAGTCTGTGCCTTAGCAAGTAACCACCAATATTTAGCCATGTGACCCTGTTAGCTGGGTGTTTGTTACCTTGCGCTTGGGGAGCTTCCCCCATCTCCAGTATAGATCAAATGGAAAAGCTGGGAAGAGAACAATCAGTCAGTATGAAAGAGAAGCTGTGGAGAGCAAGTGATTGATACAAGAGCTAGGGTTACTCAGGGGAATGTAATAGGAATAAACAAAATTTCTTCAATGTTCTGTAGGCACCTTACCAGGTGGACATGGTCAAGAGGGCAGTAAAGATTCAGAAAAGGCAGAATATTTGAATAACTATTCATAATCTGTCTCTGGAGAAAACAGATGTTTGTTTGTGGCTTCTGAGACAACAAAACAATTTCTGTGTGTTTGAGGGTGACAAGACTGAGGAGTTTGCTGGACACCATTGTCTTGGATACTCCACTTACTATAAGCAAACAGATAAGTTGAAATACTTAGCTGAGGAGATCCCTAGCTCACTGCTGGTGTTTGGGGTTTTTTTTTGCTATTTGTTAAAATAGTTACATTCTAGAAGGTTAAATTCTAACAGACTGGAAGAGGACATGGAGAATGACTTGAATAATACAAAAAAGTAACACAGGTTCCAGTTAATAAAGAATTAAAAGGCAGGAATACAATCAATGCCAGTCTACTCGGTTTGTGGGAAATGGGTCTTGTCAGTCAACCACAATGTCATTTTTTTTTTTCCCACTAAACCAGTCATCTCATCAAAGTAAGTGTAGAGATGGAATACAAAATAGATTAAGAGTGGCTAACTGACAGGTCTCAGGAGGAGCTGTCAAGAGGGAATCACTGTCAGTGGGCACATTTCTATGGAGTCCACAAGGAGGGGTGGTGGGCCTGATGCTACTTAATGCTTTCATAGGGTGTGTGGAAACAATGACCACCTTAGTGCCTTAGCAATCCCTGGCAGCTCATTAGTAGACTTGGGACATTGTTCAGCCTTTGCAATACTCTGCATCTCTGCTGAAGCAGCCATGCTTTTAAAAGGAAGAGAACCCAGAAGGGAAGAATGCAGAAGATGTCCGAGTATAGCTTTCCAGTAAGTCGGTTGAACTGGACCTTAAAGCACGTTCCTTAACACTTCCCTGATGAGAAAGAAACTAGTGCCAACCTGCAGCAGAGGAACAGAGGAACAAGCAAGGGCTGGGAGTTGAACACAGAGTCCCAGGGGCTGCCAGAGCTGATCAGTCACAAGGTTATGCTGTAGCCAGCCTTCCCCATCTCTAAATCTCTTTCTCCCCGCCCTAATCCTCTGATGTGTGTCAGCTTTTTTGGCTCAGCAGTCAGCTGAACACTGAAGGAGGGGAGGTGACCTCCTCTCTGACACAGGGAAGGTTGTGGGCCTTAAGGAAAGCAGGAGGGGAAAGGGATCTCTAAGCCTCTATGGAGGGTGCAGAGCTGCCTTCACACATTCCTCTGGGCTCCACACATTGTCCTCTTCAACACACCTATTCCACTGCTCAGGTAACACTTTCAAGGCAGGTCCTTCAAGCAAATTTTTAGGTCAGTTATAATTGGAAAACCTCGCATGGAGCCATAAAACATCAGTTAATATGCTGGAACTATCTAGTTAAATGCCAATTATAAAACCCCATAAGCTTCTCAACTCAAATATATTAATAACATAATTAAACATTTATTGCTTATGCAAATGAAAAGTTAAGTTAATCGGACATCAACGAAACCCCAGGAAGTGACCATTTAAGTAACAAATTTATATTTAATTATGATTCCTTCCTATTATAAAACCCCCATGCCATTATTTCTGGACAACTCTGCAGTGTTTACTCGAGCCATTCAGACTCAGCATTCGCACTCTGGTATCCGTTCATAATGCCAGACAGCTGCAGCATTCAGACCAACAGCCTTGGACATTGCACAGATGGCAGCAGCTGGACTGGGTGCCCCTCCTACAGTTGTTCCTTCCCCTACCTCCTCCTTGGCTAAGCTACCAGGAAGGGCACAGCCAGAATTAAGTCTCCCCCAGATTCTGCAGATTCAGGGTGGGCAGGAGAAGGGGGATGCACCAGCACTGTGGCAAGACACATGCTGGCGATGGTGACAGCAGGCATGTGTTGGAATATATCCCATGGGCAGAAGCGTGCTCTGATGAGCAAGACAAGGTTTTCGATCTCCTGAGTCCACCCCTGAGCCTTCTCCCTGGTTCCCTGCACACCTTTGCTGAAATCATCTCACTTCTCTGTATCACCCCCCTGGGGAAGGCCACTCTTTTGCACAGCTGGGAAATTATGGACCTCAGGGGATGAGCGTTTCATGATGGCATCAGCTCCTTGAGTGGACAAAACTGTGTGCCAGCAGAAAGCTACTGTTCATTAGTATTATAAAGCAGTAATTGAAAGGGCTGGGAGCTACAGTAGGACGAGATGAGGTTGGGAGATGGGAAATGAAGCTTTTTGTTTCTCAAGGGATGGAGACGTTTCCCCTGGCGAGCAGAGCCAGTGCAGCCAGGGCCATATGGATGGACTCCCTCTCTCCCTCCCTCCCTCCAAGCAACAGGCAATCAGTTAAACCTGACAGGTGTGAAGTTGGCAATTTTCTTTTCGAAACTGTGAGATAAACAGGCTGGCAGGAGTTTGAGAGGAACAGCGAGATAAGGGAGAAATGGAAACATGCAGGTACCCTCTCTCCGTTGGGCTAGTGGCGGTTCACAGGCAGACAAATGGAGGAAAGTGTTTGCTTTGCAAAGCCCCAGATGTACCAGGGATTCAAAGGTAAGGCCAGAAAAAGGCTTGACAACCAGGCACTAATGAAAAAAACCCCTCCTTTCACAGCTCCTCAAAGGGTGCTCCCTTTGATCTCTTAAGATTTGCTCCATATTCATCTCCCGGGATTTACCCAGCTCTGTACTGCTCCTCCTGAGCTCACCAGAAAGCTACAGGACAGTGTTTTCTGCAAAGGCAGAAAGAGCATTTAATGCCTTTTTTACATGCAAATAATTTTCTTCCCCAAATTCCATACACTTCAGACAGAAACCTCTGTTTCCTACAGGGATCTGGGTTTGCTTCAGCAGTTGTGAAATCTACAGAGGAGGGAATGTCCCTAACTCACCTTGTGCTGGGCTTAGTCAGATGAGGCCACAATATTTACCTCAACTGCTGAGGTGAAGGGCACGACTCCAGTGGCTAGCTTCCCTAAATTACTACCTTTCAATAACTCAGCCCCTGGGAGGTGATAACAATATTTTTAAAGTTCATTTTAATCATGCACACATTTATCTCGCTGTGCCACTGCTTTGCCTGCGTGGCCATGCCTGCCTCGAATTTCTGCTAGCTGGTTTGTAAAATTGGAGTGCAACACACTTCCAGGGTTTTTTTTTATAGTCTGATTCTTGTTCTGCAAATACTATATAAGAGAGAGGCTGCACCTAAACACGTCTGGGAAGGCTGTGAAATGCCTTGTTTGGAGGAGGAGTCAACCAGCTCCCTCTCCTTCTGCCAGGCACCACTGAGGGCATTTGAGGCTCAACAGCACTTCTCAGTGTCACAGGTCCCCCAGCTAGAATACATTTGCATAAAGCAATTTCCTCTAACAAATATGTTCATACAAATCAAACTCAAGATTGCAAATAATCTGAAACCATAAAAAAACCCTAATCAAACATATTTGTTACTACAAGTAATTCACCTGGCAAGTTTCTCTCAGTTAGATCTTTCCAGCGCTAGTTCCCAGAGACTTAAGGATATGTGTGACCTTGAGCTCTCTGACTTGAACTAGAACACGGATTGCCTCTTACCTCACAATGAATTTTGGATTGAAGGTCACATATTGCTGGATTTATGCTCTGTGACGTGACCTGTCTCCAGTGCCCCTCGAGCTCCCAGCTCTTCATAGCCAGCCTGGTTTAACATCTCCTAGTTACACTGCCCTTTTCTCTGTCTGCGGAGCCCTTTGGCTCTTGCGCTTCCAGTTCTGAGTCCGACATGAATGTGGATCCCCGGGAGATCCATCTGGTTTCCAGTGCTGTGCAAGGCACTAGTCCCAGCATGGGAAGGACATTTCCTTCCTAGGTGCCTGTGTCCAGGGATATCAGGCAGGTTGCCTGGTAATTGCCTGATTACACTGGACTGTATCTCACTCACTCACTACAAATCTTAGGCCACATTCATTTGTATAGATGGAAATAAGCGTAACTCCACTGTTGTCAGAAAAGTTGGATGTCGGAAAAGTTGGATGTGCTTTCACCATCTGGGAACCTTGTTCTTTATCTTCATCATGGACACTTCAGCCCTGAACTCTGTGTACATCTCCCAGTTCCAGGGAGATAAACCTCATGGTGTTCACTCTGGTCTAGACTGGCTCTGGGCTGCTAGACCACGCTCAGCAGTTGGCATACAGCCTAAAAGCAAACACAAGCCTCTTGTTCATCTCCTCTTGCCCTGATCCAGCTCCTCCCCTGACTATCTGCTGATCATCAGGGCCCCGAAGTTGCTTTTGGGGCCAGCAGTGCTTGCCTGCAGAGATGTGGCTTTGAGAAGAGATCCAAGCCACGCTGCCATTTTTCCATGGGCTACATGCATTGCTGGCATTCCTGCCCCCAACGTGTTTCTGTTTTGTTCCAGAGAAACACAATACTTAGGGGCACTGCATGGGAGTCAGTTCCTGCTGTGCTCAGCTCTCTGCAACCTGAGCTGCTGAGAAGAGGCCCCATGCAATGGGTTTTATCCATCATCGCTTAACTGTAAGACATGGCCTGGGAAATCAGTGCAGCATTTCCCAGGAGCTCATCCCAGCAGGACCATGGGCAAAGACAGCCCCTCCTATCCTTCCTTCCATCTTAGACCCCCATCCCAGCTTCCTGGTGCTCCTTTTCTTTCTCTCCTTTCTCCCCACCCCCAAATTTGGCTGATGCATCTGAGCCAGCTGCTGGGGATCCAGTTCTGTAAGATGCTCCCCCTCTGCACCGCTGCCATGGTCACTTCTAGGGCTACTGACCTGAACAGCTGAAGCAAAGCTATGCTTCCAACATCTGTCATTACTAAGAAGAGCTGGCAGATGGAAGAAAATGAGAGGAGTAAATTATGTGGACAGATAGATACAGCCCAGAGAGTGGCCACAACTCTCTTGGCCATGCTCTGCCTGATAATAAGACTGTTCCTGGCTTTTCCTTCCTTTACATCTGAGGAAAGCCTCCCAAAGGCCCTCTTTAATCCCTTCCAAAGTGAGGTGCCCAGCACACTCCTTTTCCAGCAGAATGACTGAGAACTGGCTCCGATAGCGGCATAGGGTTTGGAGGGAGCCTGTCTGCCAAGCAGCACACAATGCATTGATCATCAAGCCTGGTATCAAAGAGTCTCCTGCTGCTCTGGTGCATGCTCCATGCCTGCTTTGCTGCCAACAGGGAATGAACAGTCTGCACCAAACCACTCCTTTCCAGATTAATCCTGAACACTTCCCTCACCGTCCAGCTCATCTCTTCACAACGGAGACCAGTGCAAGTGCAGATTTGGGTCAGGATCCCTCTCCCTCTCTCTCTGTGATGGGTAGCACTGGGTTTTGTTTCAAAACTCCAGCAGATCATCCACATGCTGAAAGTGGGTGCAAAAATCCCTTCCCGGGGAGTACTCCGCTCCCTCAGCCAAGGCAGAGTGCCTGTCGATGCCAGGGCAAGCGAAAGCGTGCACGTTTTCTCTGATCTCTTGCTTGGTCTCTTCCTCCCTTGCAGAAGTCTGGGTCTTGCACAGTTGTCTGTCTTGATCTTTGGGAAACAAGGCTTTCTTTGTAGCATATACTTCTTTGTAGCGTATATTCAGTCAGGAAGCTGGAGGAAAGGGGAAAGGCAAACTGTTCTTCTCAATGCAGAGATCAGTAACGGAGATGCAGGGACGCAGGTTGACTGATCTTGCCTCCCAACAGACCCTTTGCATCCCTGTAGCATTTAGATGTTCTGGATGTATGATGGCAGCCAAGCATTGCACTCAAGGAACATCCTACTGTGTCACATCAAAGGTTGGCATAGCCCAGTATCCTGGCCCTGACTGTAGCTAATTACACACGCCCAGAGAAAATGTAAGAAGAGATCAAGTGTGCATTGACATTTTTCCTGTAGCCTGTCCCATTTGCCACAGCTAACAGCAACTCAAGGACTTCCTAAGCTAGAGACGGTGTCATAATTTTTAACAGCTTTGGATGGGCTTTTCTAGCCCATTTTTAGCTCAGGTTAACTTTGGGCATCCGCAGTATCTTTTGACAAGGAATTTCACTGTTTGCAGTGATACGGGGTAACGCTCCCACCTCATTTCGTCTATCTTGAAGGTGCTGTCCAAGAATTTCACACAGTACCGCCTCTGTCAGTGGCAAAACCAGCCATTCCCCGTTCACCTTCTCCAGGCCACGTGCTGTTTTGGAGATCTCTTAATCCTTAGCCTTCAGCCTTCATAAGCAAGCAACTCCCACCACAAAATGCTGCATATCATGGGAACAGACCTAGGTCGTTGCCATTTCTGCTACTGTGACTCTCCTTACAGCTACCAGTCGGATGTTGTGAACGACGCAGGCAAAAATGCACCAAAAAAAAAAAAAAAAAAAAAAAAAAAGGCAGAATGTATCTTTTTTTAAAATTCTTTATTTATAAAAAAGTACATTTTTTTTTTTCCACAGCTGAGCCACTATTGGTTTTTATACAAGTAAAAGGAAGGGTGATGCAACACCCTGTCCACACAAATTATAACCATGAAAATGTCCCCCCTGGACCCCAAACAAACAAATTACAAAGGATGGAAAACAAAGAAACAAACAAAAATCATAAAAGTCCATTACATTATTATTATTTTTATTTTTTATTTTTTACAAAAGCACTT
>JAAGNO010013854.1:0-28040 GCA_033439905.1 Ceryle rudis | reverse complement strand
GCACACCAATCCTTGGTAGTAACTCGTAACACGGGGTGTTATCACTGCCAGCAGCAGACACTGCCTGTCAAAACAGGCTGCTAACTTCAGACAGTCCTGTTAGTTAGAAGAACTGAGCTGGAAAGTGACATCGCCAAAGAGTATTGCTTCTGTTCTACCCCCCCACCTCCTGGCCCTGTCCCCTCCCCCCGGCACTGGGTGCCTGGGAGAAGAGCGCGACCCCCCCCTGTCTGCAGCTCCCCTTCAGGGAGCGGGAGAGAGAGAGGATCTGCAGGGTTTTAGTAAGCGGTGGGTGTCTCCGGTGCTGGCTTCCTCCCCCAGCCTTGGATCGCTGTTGGGGAAGGTGCTCCGGGGGTAGGTGCTGTAACGGTGGCTGAGTAATTCGTACTGGTGCTGACAGAAGTGGCTTTCGTCTGCCGTGGTACAGGAGGGTGTGCGCTTCGGGTTTATTCTGGCAGGGGTGGGCCGCTTCTTCCGGCTCATCCTGGAGCTCTCTTGTTCGTGGTGTTTCATGTATCGCTAGACACAAGAATTAATCAACGTGTACTAAAAAATTTAATTTGCAACGCTTTTAATATACGAAAAATTTAATATTCATTTGAAATATTTGTTATTAAAGTAACAAATTTATTACTGTTCATAATTTTATTGCAAGAATCAAATGTCAGAAACGAAGCTCAGTGAAATATACTGAACTCTTAAGCAGATGATAAATGCTTGTGAGTAGGGACCATTTTTCTTCATGTATATGTTTAGTCTTGTAAGGTTCCTACCAGAAGGAGGCTAATAAAGCACCTGAAATACGAACCATTGACCATATTATTGTCTGTAAAGAACTGTTATACCTACAGCATTCCAATATGGTATTACTTATAAGTGAGGATGCTTTTTAGAATCGAGTTAACTCTTAAGTTTACTTGTTAGATTTCAGTGTGAGGAATGCTGGAATTGTGGTGGAGAAGTAGTTTGTGTGTTTGCTACTTTGAAATATTCTCCTTTATGCTGTTTCCATCAGCTCGGAGACATTCTTTCTCTTGCTGAATGTCAGAGCTTGGGAACATCACAGGCCAGATGGAAAGCAAGTCTTAGGCAGTTTGAGAGTTTGTCTCTTCTTGTTGTTTTTGGGTTTTTTTTTGTTTGTTTTTTCCTTAGAAGAAACAAAAATTCCAGTGTGGGCTGATGATAATTGGTATCACAATTTGTTGTGTGGTTTTTGTTGTTTTTAAGATGTAGAATGACTAAAAAAAGGCAGTTAAGAATGGCTGAAAGATAAATTTACCCAGTGTAACAAATTTGGTTTGACTTGCTGTGTAAGATTTTGAGCAACATGAACATGTATGTGGTATCTTAAAAATGAAGACTATTCACAGTAATATAATTTTTCAATGCTAGCTAATCAAGAGAACAGTCCATGGTTACTCTATGTTGATTTTAAAACCAACAAATTTGCCTTTCTATTGTATCAATTATTAATTCACCTGAACTGTGATATCTGTGTCAACACTATGAATAAAAGCGGTGCATCATGTTTAGGTGGGGAAAAAAGTTCAGTCTGCTTCCGCCACTAGATTTGAGAACTCAGCACACTGTATAATGTTCAGTAATTCATTCTGAAAAACAGTTCTTTTCATAAACCATCCCACTCCCTAACACGTTTATTGCTCTCTGTATTGGAAAGTGATGAAATTCTACCTGCTTTGTACATAATATGTGAACAAAATAGAGTAGTTGAATTTGTTTTCCTTCCTCCTTAAAACAAATTAAAACCAAATTGTTCAAAATGAATCTATTTTAAGGTTCTGTTCAGGTATTGTTGCTTATTTTTTGTAGCTTTGTATCATTCTGATTCAGTGTTCTAAAAATATATTTATCTATTTGTGTTTCTTTGCGGCTGCTTCAGAAGTTCAAGCATTACAGATATTCTAGGAAATGTGCAATGTTTGGCTTAGATAAGGCTGAAGCTTTAGTGTTTCTGTAAAACAATGCAAGCTAAAGATTTGCTTATGTAATATAGGCCTTAGGTATTGTATGTACCCTTCGCAAAGATCTGCTAGGAACAAAATAAACACAGGTGTAGCAGGACTTGTGTGGTGATTGGTTTTTTAATTTGTAAATGAGTGGACTGTTTCTCATATGTCACTCATGTTTGTTCTTAGAGTTTTGGCTTTAGTATCTGTTTGGATAACTAATTTGCCTAGAAAAACATGACAGGTATGCTAGTTTTGCTATCATATTTTGAGTTGGTTTTTTTTTTTTTTTTCTTTCTGAGGATTGTTTAGGAAAAAATAAATGGCAACTGTTGCTTTGGCTTCTGAATGATATAGAGCAGTAGGAATGTGCAGGACAGATGAAGAGCTCGCTACTTGAGTAACTGCAGGAATTGCTGTTGATTGACACTTGAAAAAAGCATTGGAGTATGTTATTTTTAGCAGCTCTTGTTTTCACTCTGAAAAGGCAGCTGTTAAGTGGTATGAAATCTCCAGTGATGTTGGGTAACACTAGGGGAAGTTCTTAATTTTGGAGAAATGATTACTAGATGCTACAGAATTTGTCAGACTTACTGTTCTTTTGTAGGCATTTTTAAATTGTAGAAATACTGTAAGAACAAGAGTAGTGAAGTAAGCCTTATCTGCTAAAGCCATGCTGTATTTGATTTGATAGCTTGTTGAGAGGGGTAATTTGCTTCTTACGGAGTGTAGTGCAGTGTTCGTGTAAGATGCTGAACACTGTGGGTCCCTCCAGTGTGATCTATAGAGAATACAGTGACTTGAAATTCAGTAACTTCTGTTATGGAACTTTTAAAGTTGTAAAAACATGCATCGTAGATACTGAGAAGCATGTTTGGGAGAGGGTGTGTCATAGTGAGTAAAAGAAGCTTACCTGGCAGAGCTGTATGTAACTAAATCTACTATAGCAAAAATACTGAACTTTTGATCTGAGGATGATACTAGAGAAATCTCAGCTACCATTTAACGTTTTAAGTGAAGACTTGGGCTGTTGTGTATTATGTCCACTAGGGAGATAGTTTATGTGTCACAGAGAAAGAAAGAAATTATATAATCAGAGCTTTTTATGAAGGCTGCCACCTGTTTGCAGATACCAGTGTTTCCAGACTTAAACCAGCAAGTATTCAGCTGGCTTCCATTACTGTGCCAGCATGTTCTTCACCATAGTGGGAGCTAAATTCTCTCAAATAGTTTTTAGTTGCAGGAAACCAAGAGACTGAATCATCTGTGCAGCTCTGGTGCTTTTAGAGTAAAATAAATGCTGGTACAGGTCCTCCAGTGGGATTTTTAGTGCCTGTCATGTAACATGGCTCCAAGCAGCTCTAACACATGGAGGAAACTCCATAAAACTTGTTAGTGGCCAGGAAAGAGCTGACATTTTGTTTTCAGGAATTAATACCTATGTGGTTATATAAATACATTGATTCCTGGATTGTACCTGGAAGCAGTAAGGAGCTTGGTGCTGTCTTTTGTCTTCCACTTACTGTTTAGTGGTTAAAATGCCAGATTTCTATAGGCCATATTTTTCATGACAGTCAAATGTTACTGGTTTAATATATGTAATGGTGGGTGGACAGAGCTATGATTAAGTAGTTGCTAGAAATCTTGTTATGACTAATCTTGATTGGTGTTATTTTAGTTTCTTAGTCTCAGCCTTTATGCACAAGGATTTATATTTTGCTGAAGTTGTTATTTTCAAGTTAGACTAAAAAAATTGATAAAAGTACTTGAGGATATACTTTATTTATAAAGGTAGGCATTAGTGTTTATTTTCAAGACATAATGATCTGATTTGTAGGGCAGGGAGCCAAAAGGCAAGGAAGGCAGGAAAGCTAGATGGAGCAAGCCTGAAAAAGGGTTGTTGAACGTGTTTTCTCTTGTTTAAATGACTCTGACTGGTGCTGCAGAAACGCACAACAGGCACTTCTAAGCTTGGAATGAAATCTCTCACCACCTCTTTCCTGTGCTGTTTTGATTAGCCAGAGCAGGCTTGCCAGTTTCAGTGTAAGGTGAGCAAAAGAGCCTGGTTGCAGAGAGAGGTTTTTGATCCACTGCTGAAAATGTTGAGTTCAACATTAATTTGTTAGAAGTTTAAATTGTCTGCAATGAACTTACTGGAAAATGAGGCATCAGACCAAACAAGTTCTTAGGAGTGTGAGAACATGTAGCCACTGTGCCTCAAGAAATTTCCCTGAGAAGCTGACTTTTGCTTCTCTTTGTATTTTGAAGGTTTTCACGTTTGTCCTTTTTAAGATGGACCTGCGTAGCCTGCTTTGTAGTGTTGTGAGTGCAATTTAGCAGTATATTCAAGCCCGTCTGATAGCTCAGAGATTAAAGATGTCCTGATGGGAGGCAGGCTGAATAGCTTTCCTTGACTCCTTGCTCTGACTTATTACAGAGTCAGTGAGTGCTAGTGCAAGAGATGAGTTCTCTCCTTTTGACAGCTGTTAAATTATCTCTCTCTGTTGCTCTACCGCTCAGAAGTTTTTGAAGGGTAAATCCCTCTCCTGCTTTTGAGCACAAATGTATCTCAAGCCTGTTATTACAGGAAAATTTTCAGAGATTGAATTTACCAGGAACAGAATTAAATGCCCCGTTTGTTGTTCTCATAACTTGGTAAAAGAGAGTGCATGCTGAAAGGAGAAAAAATTGAAAATCTCAGACTGTGCAAGAAGCTGGCATCTGGTTTCCTTAGAAGCAGCTGTGAAAAGTAGTGTGGAAACCTGCACGGGAGAACAAAGAGGGTTGCAGCAGATGGAATGCTATGGTCGGTGTCAGCTCCAAAACATAAAATTACAATTAAAACATGGGCATGTAGGATAAAATTCTAGGTAATTTTGCACACTGGAGCAACTATTTCATAGCTCAGGCATTTAAAGTAATGTCAAGTTCCTCTACCATGTAACTCCTTGGGCTAATGCAGTATGGAACTGCTTAAAGTTTAATAGAGAGACTTGTTACAGTTTGAGTGGTAACAGTAATTGATGGTTGTGAGAAAGCTCAAGTTTACTTAATCTACCTTAAGTTGTGAGTCACTAGATAAGGCTAGCTCATTAATATTGAATGCTAAATCATAATGTTTTGAAGACAGTCTTTGGTAAGTGAAGGGACAGTACACATGCTGCTCAAACCAAGAGAAGAATTGCAATGATTTACATGGAGGATATATAGTAAAATTCAGATATGGATGCCTCAAAATGTTTGCAGCTGGAGAGCTAGTAAGACCTTCACTAAAATTTGTTTCTGTTACTTTTTTTTTCTTCCGCAGAAGCTAGAGGATAATAGAATATATTTAGCAATAGCATTTGAATCTTGAATTGTGTTTTGGTTTTAGTGGTTTTGTTGTTATTTTGTTGTTGATTTTTTTTTTTTTAATTAACTGTAGTTCTAGACTAAAACTTAAGAGTTCCTTTGGCTTGTGAAAGATTTAGTTCAGGAGCTCATGTGTCAAACTGAATACTAATGACAAGATTATACCTGTAGGTACAGTAAAGTTACTAATTTACTGCTGACTTGCTTTGAGCAGATTGCATTGTCTTGCAGATGTTTTATCACTGCAACAGTTTTCCTTGCATGGGAGTTTGTCTGTTTGAGAGAAGAGCGATGAGGAAGACTTAAGTCTGTCTGGGCATTACAGAGTCTATTTTTAAAAAAGAAATATGGTCCAGTTTCACATTTTCCAACCCTTTAATTGAAACCATAACAAAAATTCAGTGGTGCCATTAATCTAATATTTGACTCTAGATAAGATGTGGGGAGGAGGGTGGAGAGGGAAGGAGCTGGTTGCCAGATTTTTCAAAGAAACCTGGAACAGAACTTTGTCCTGCCCCTATTTGCTTTGTGTTCCAAGTTCTCCAATATTGGAATGTAATTTATAAATCAGTTTATGAAATGTTTGAATAGTTGACAAATGCATGTGGAGAGTCATTTTGCAATATCAATAAATGCCGGGAGGATTATCATTTGTATTTCTTACTCAAATACTCAGAAGTAATGATGTTATGGAAAAGTATACTTTTCAAGCTTCTTCAAACTTCTGTGAAAGTTTACCCTTTCCTGGAAAAGATAACGGTTCTGGAATCATGTAAAGGTATCTGGAAATACTTTGTGTGTGGGTTTTGTTTTTGTTGTGGGTTGGTTTGTTTGTTGTTTCTTTTTTATTTTGGGGAGCTGGAGCAAGGCAATCTTGATGAGTAGTCAGTCATGTGACTAGCAGATATCAGTAGTCTTATTAATACTTGTGGGCCTTTTTTTTTTGTCCAAGGATTAAGAAAATTTGGTAATTCACCACTTCACAAAAAGAATGTTTGTATTAGGTGCATTTTTATTGCAAGTAACCTTAAGGCTACAGTCTGTATTAGCTGTTTTCCTGTACGATAGTGACTGCTAATGCTTAGTTGTTCCCTAGATGACTGGATGTAATCAGTCTTCTTCCCTAAAAGGAATCTTACTTATTATTCAAGGTGAATGTGTTTTACATTTGAACTTTCTCTTTTTACAGTGCTGTAGGTAAAACATGCCTACTCATCAGTTACACAACCAATGCCTTTCCTGGAGAATATATACCCACTGTGTAAGTACTTATAAAATCCTAAAAACTCCTTTATGTCAGCTTCTCTGTGCTCACTGCTATTCCAGTGTCCTTAATGGAATGGTTTGAATTGGCTGCAAGCACCCTTCAGTTTCATCTTAAATGTTTAACTGAGTATGTAGGTGTGTGTAAGAAGTATTTTGGGCTTTTACTGATTAGCACAGTCATACCTGTGCTTCCTCCTGCTCTGTCAGTTTAGCCTCGTGCTGCTCTCTGGACCTAGGGATTAGCATTAACTAACTTTGTATCGGATGCTGTTCTCTTAAAATAATGTGTTATTTCTGTCTTTAATATAATTCATAATAAGCAGTCCCGGGGATGAACAGCTTGTAAAACATAATATAGTCAGAAATAGCTGGTTTACGTCACTAATTTTACGTTTTTTTTTCATTTGTTCCTTCCACTTTTTGTGCTACTGCCAATCCTGTGCTATGCCAGCTACAGCTCAGTACCTCTTCAGGCGAGACTAGGGGGACTCATTTATTTTGGTGCTTCTGTTTTCTGGCATGTAAGGAGTTATCAGTATCAGTATTAGTGTAGTTCTCATTCTGAGGGCCTGGTAGAGGGAAGAGTTTTATATATGAGCAACGCTCTTGCTCTTTTCAGATGTCTGTATTTTTCTGGGTATCTTGCTTTCTGTAAGTATTGATGAGTTTTTCAGATAACAATACATTCTAATGACACTTACTGAAGTCATCTGTAAGCTTTCACTGGCCTTGTTTTAATTGCTCCTGTTTCTTTCTTGGTTGTAAATTCGTATTTCTGCATGATAGTATGCTTGTCTTCCCCATGATCTTAGTTTAGCTGTAAGTCATTAAAACCTTTGCATCTACAGTAGTGCTTAAAATTATGCCTCTACTGGCCTCTGGTTATTAATTTTGATATTTCACTGTAGAGGTTTTTGATTAGTAGGATTAATAAGTTGGTGGTTTGGTTTTTTTTTCCTTGCCTACCATTGTCATTAAGGATTCCTGGGTTGTTGCTCATCTATTGTTCTAAATCTCACAAATGAGACAGATTTAACCTGTTAAATGTCCCACTAAGTTTGGAAGGTGTTTGCTAAGTGCATTCTTGTACTGAGATTAACAGTAGCAAGGGCATTTGGAAGAGCATTGAAAAAGATTACTTCCGTTCAAACTGGACCAGGTCTGTTGTGCATATTTTTTCCTTTCATTACCCAAGACCAGGCTCAGTATTTAAAGAACAAGTTTAATGTTTCTGGGGAGCAGAAGGATTGAATAAAAAAAAAAAAAATTTTTTTTTCTTTTGCAGCATTCCTCATTAAGAACTTTCCCCTGGAGAGTCCTAGGTGTCCTGTTCCACTGATGCAGCTAACTCTTTCTGTATTTTTTAGTTTTGACAACTATTCTGCTAATGTAATGGTTGACGGAAAGCCGGTCAATCTGGGCTTGTGGGATACAGCTGGTCAAGAGGACTATGACAGACTACGTCCACTCTCCTATCCACAAACAGTAAGAGCTACAGCATGAAACTAGAATCTGTACATCTTTGTCTAAAGTGTTTTTTTTTTTTATACAAGGTGAAAGTTGTTACATCTGGATTTGCATTTCGTAGTAACAGTGACTTGTTGCAAGCTACCTTCCTTCATCCTATGTGCTGTTGCTGTAACAATATAATCTTTGATGTGTTTACAGTTGTATAAATGTTAAAATTTTCATGCTTGTGTTTTTGTGTGCATTGATAATTGTTGGCTTTTGTGTAGTTGCAGCTTCAGAATCAGCTAGAATGCTTGATTTAAAGCAAGGAAAAAGCCCTCCAAACAAAAAAAACCCACTCAAACCAAACCAAAAATTCCTTGGTGAATAGTCCTATCAGCTGGTCCATTGATTTGAAGGTTAGCACGCCTGCCAAAAGTGAGGCTTGTTTTTGTTTTCAGGCGTGCTGTTTGGCTGCAACCTAACACTGTCACTGCTAAGCACTTGATATTGTTTAGTTTCTATGAAGATGTTCTAAATGTGAAAGAGGCAGTTCTGAATGAAGATATTATTGGTATTGACAGAGGCTGCATAGGAGCCTCTAATGTACTTAAGGCTGCGGCTGTTTTATTACTTATTGTAGTTTGTGCTATAACACCAATACAAATGTGCTTTTGTCTTCCATGCTTGCAACTGGTTACGTCCTGTCTGCACATTGCATCTTTCCTTGTATAGGAAAAGGCTGAAGTAATCTGCTCTGCTCTTAACAGTGCAACTTCAGCTACAGCTAATCTTTGAGGCTGGTTTTCTAGTCTCTTTTGAGCAGTTACTTTTGTGTGGTGGAGCTGTGCTGTAAGTAAAGGTGGTAATTTGCAGGTTTTCCTGGTGTTGATTACTGTTGTTAACTGTCAAATATGTGGTCAGTGCTAATAATGTTACATACAAAATTGTTCCCGTTACTCTACAGCATAACTGTTCTCTTGAATACTGTGAATCTTATTTAACGAACTCTGGTGCCGCCTTTTTTTTTTTTTTTTTTTTTTTAGTAAACTGTCTTAATTCACAATTTTCCTTAATTCACTGCTTGCTAACACTTACATTAGGCTTTCCCATCAGTTCTGATACCAAAGATAGATAGGAACTTGCAAGTTTTAGGCAACTGTAGGAGAAGTGTCAGACTTCTCTGCCTTCCCTAGGAAGAGAGATAATGGAAAGCTCTTTAATACTGAGGTATTTATAGGATACTTAGAACTTAAGCTTTGCTTAACATAGTAAAAATATTTTCAAAATAGTATCTCTGGTAGAAAAAGGTATGCTGAAAGATCAATAGTCTGAGAAAACAGAGAGAAAATATTGTTCTTCCCCTACGGCAAAGGGATAGAATGCACATGTATGTCTTCAGCCTGCTAAAAGAACTGTGGCTTTCCGATAGATGCAAAAGAATTCCATATCAATCTAAGCATGTCTCTGGGGAAAAAAATCTCCTCTGTAAGCATGTGTAACTGTTAGGTAAAGGTCTGAAGTATTTTCAGTTCTTTGGATTTTTTTTTACAGCAGAAAATGAAACAGGGTGGTAAATCTTGAACTTCTTATGAAGCAGTCTTAGGAATTTGCACTTGTGCATTATGTAAGATTCATTGTAACTTAAGGAGTAAAACCCCCACAAAACTAACAAAAAAGCACAGAGGAAGAAAGTAGTGAAACTGATGAAGCCTGACAATTTTTATTTATTAATTTTTGTTAGTATCTGCATTCAGCCTCCCCCTTCCTTCACTTTGCTATTTAAAACTTCCCCCCCCCCATACGTTCTTGTGGTGGCTCTCTGTTTGCCTCTGTGTGCACCTCAACTGTGTTCTGGGCAAGTTGAAAACAGGTATTGCTGATTGCTAGGCCAGTATGTCTATCATGATTAGCCACACAGTAGTTCAAGAGCTATTAACTTCACAGTAAGGACTTTGCCATAGTGGAGGCAATAAGTTGTGTCTTTTTCCTTTATTCATCCTTTTTCTTTTATTTTTTGGTAATTTCTATTTTTTCTTAAGATATACAGGAATTTAACACCTTCTCCTGAATGTATTTGAAATGTATCAGTATTTCACGATATTTGGGGAAGGAAGAAATTGGGACAGAAAAGATGGTTAACTTTGTTTCCCCAGGAGGCCAAAAAGAAAATTGCAGTTAGAAGGATGCTTTTCAACAGAGGTTTCATCTTGCACGTTTCCTCTGACAATGCAGACAGACATGTACAGGTCTATTGGAGAAGTCTGATGGTCTGCTTTGGGTACAGGTAGTTGGTTGTGCTGAATTACAGGGCAACATCTCTCTTAAGAAGAAAAGCCATGTTGTGAGTATTTGTAAGCACAAATTGCTGACTGAGAACAATTTCCCTTAAGTCCATTTTAGGAGTAACTTTATCTCCTACTGTTATTAGGTTGGAGGAACCAATGGTAAGAATATATCTTCCAGTCTGACAGATCAACCCATTGCCGTATGTAAAACCTTAAATAAACTTCAGTTCCAAGTCCTGTCATCTTGTCTTGCTTACGACAGTGATAAATTGGCCCCTATTTTTTAAACAACTACTTTTCTTGGAACTACTGAATTGCTGGATCTGAGAACTGTTACCAAATCTCTTTGTGTGTTGCTAAGACTAAACCTTTTCTTGCAAATAAATAGCTTTTCCTCCTAATTGTTAAAATTAGTAGTGTGCAAGACACCTGAAATCTTAAAATAATTCCTCATGGTTACACCAGATTTTTTTTTTTTGCTCTAGTAAAGGAGAGAGTCTGCATAATGTGCAGAGCTTCAGTCACCACAAACCTGCAGAATTGGAAAATGGAAGTAGTGGCCATAGTATCACATTATTTTATGTCGTTTCTTTCTTCTGGGACGCTGCTACGGAAACTTGTTGGGGTGATGCATGAACAACTGGGTTGCAAGTGCTTAGCAGTGCAGATGTCAGATGCTGACCTAACAAAATGCCTTGAAATGCAGCACAATCAACTAACATTCTGAAATGCCTGATTCTTTAATGCATTTGATACCGGAATAAGTATGGATGCAGAGGTTGGTTGGGAAGAGTTGGGTTTGTTTGAGATATGGTCATTGAGTTTCGGGTCATACAGCAAGATAATAATCTTTGTCAGCTTAGGCAGAGAAAATTAATTTTGTGTCTATTCCGAGTGCTTGTAGACTACAGTGTGTCATGTACAAAGCTCATTTTTTCTTTTTACAGTGTGCACTGTACCACAGTCAGTGTAAATGTGTGCTCTGAAATGTTTTTATACCTGCTCTTACTTAAAATCTTTATTTTGCCTTTAATTAAAAAGTGAGATATGTAAGCTCCTGAAAACACACACTTTTCTCTCATTCTCGTTATTCAGAAAGGAAAGGAGGGAGTTTTGAGGTTTTTAATACCTTACTCAATCCTAATTTGGTTATGAAGAAATTTTGAAGTCTTTTTATACTGACATTCAGTAGAAGGGACAGTACTGCAAGATTCCTCTGATTTGAGCATGGAAATAATAATTGTAGAAATTATTGTATGATTTTTTTTATTCCATGCTGTATACTTTGCCTCTGCTATTTAAGACAACTTTCAAGTAGCATATTAATAGTATATTTAAAAATTTGATGCCAACAGTTAATACTTTGAAACATCCTATATTGAGTTGCATGTCTTTCAAGGCTTAAATCACTTAGAGGTCTGCAGAGAGCATCCCGCCTCAGTTTAGAAGCCAGGCTGATGACTCTTCATTGCTTCCTATGTTTGTCAAGGATCTGAAGTGCTGGTTGGCTGGCTGGCTGGTTGGTTGGTTTGTTTGTTTTCTTAATGTCACTGAGGGAGAAGAAATTACATTTAGGAAATAAAAGCTTGCAGTGTTATGGTATTAGCATTTTAGTTGCTGACTACTGTAAAAACATAATAAACTTAACTACAGTCTGTTTGTTGTTGGTTCCACCCACTGTTTGTGTTTGCTTGTAGCTACCTGGGAATGGATTTCCCACTGGGAAAGCTACCTCTGATTGCCATGTGCAGCTGTATCATTGACCATGCCTTTCATGAGTGTGATATAGGGGACAGGATGATACATATGTGCTGGTGATACTGGCCTGCTCAGGGTGATAGGATTTCATAATGGTTGCTCTGCTGAGCTAACTTCTATCAACTTGTTTTGTAGGATGTCTTCTTAATCTGCTTTTCCCTTGTGAGTCCTGCTTCCTTTGAAAATGTCCGTGCTAAGGTAAGTGCCAACGGCTATCACTTCGTTTCTAGTGCTTCAGCATAGCGTTCACTTTACAGCAGTAAATAATGCTGGAATTGTTGGGGTTTTTTGGCAGACTGTGTGAGATAATAGTTTGAAAAAGCAGATTTGCTTAACTTCTAAGTCATGGAAGTTCAAGGCACATGAAACACTCTTTAAGTATGACTAGTTCCTCGATGCATTGATAGGATAACAGTAGTTTAAGAGTCTTCAGCCAAGAAGGTGCTAAGATCACAAACAGAAAAATACTAAAAACCAATTGCATGTAAAAATTAGGTCGATACCACTTGTTTCTTGCATCAGCCAGCACTCTAGCACATGGATAGTACTCCTCTGGATAGTACTGCGGAGACTTCAAGAGGTGATCTCAATGGGTGGGGGAAGTGCAAGATTGGGACTTTTCTGTTATATGGAAGACAGTAAATTTTTAAATTTTAAACGAAACCAGCAGGTATTGCCGTATAGTGTTTTGCAGTTGTACGCTCTAATACTGCCTTAATGGGGTCTTACGTTCTCCCCCTCACTCTTTGACTCTTTAAGTGTCATGAAGGACTGCGATCCTCTCAAGTCATAATATTTGAGAGCCACACACAACCTGCACTTGTTGTTTTGCAGTGGTATCCCGAGGTGCGGCACCATTGCCCCAACACCCCCATCATTTTAGTGGGTACCAAACTCGATCTCCGGGATGATAAGGACACTATTGAAAAACTGAAGGAGAAGAAGCTGACTCCCATCACCTACCCACAGGGCCTTGCCATGGCAAAAGAGATTGGTATGATGGCAGCGGGGTTATTGTTCACTTGATCTAAGTTTTTTTTGTGGAAGATGTTGTATGTGAATTAAAATAAATGCCTGGCTTTTGCTCTGGAGTGAGGTAGAACCCAATTGTGGAAAAGGGCTTCATAATTGCCTTTTTGCTTTCCACAGGTGCAGTTAAATACCTAGAATGCTCAGCACTTACGCAGCGAGGCCTCAAGACAGTGTTTGATGAAGCTATCCGAGCAGTTCTGTGCCCCCCTCCTGTAAAGAAGAGGAAGAGAAAATGTCTGCTGCTGTAAATGTCACCCTCCCCCACTCCAAACCCTGTGCTTTGCTCAGAACAATGGAGCATTCACAGTCAATGCCAAGTTTTTTCTGTTATAAATTAGTTCTCTTCCATAAATTCTTGAACCAATCAAAAAATTCACGGTTTCATTTGTTTAAAGTATGAAAGTTACATTGCATTCTTCTAAAAGCAAACTCCTGAAAAGACAAACCTATATAAAGCCTTATTTTTAAAATCCTGTTCTTGCTCGATTAAGTGTTGCCAAACTATCTGCTGAACTAAGTTGCATTGTTGTGCTACAAACACTAAGCACTAAACTGTTTTTTAAAGATTCTTCTTGAAGATGACTCATTTCTGGTAGGAAATGCAAAAACTTTCTAGTTTTTCACAGTAACAGTACCATATAATTAGCAAAACACTGCACTCTAATGTGTTTTATTATTAAATGTTTTTCTCAACCCACAGTCATGGTGTAGCGTTGTGTATTGAATCGAAATCTCTGACAATGACTGACACTCCTGAGTCACAGTGTAAAACGCTTTATCATTGGTAAGGGCTTGGTTGCAATCTAGTTCTTGCTGCTGTGATTAAAAAAAAAAAAAATAAAACAACAAAAAAACAAAACTATTCTTACTGATGTGTAGCTAGTCCTTGGACAGCATTGTGTTGTGAGGGATAAATGAAATACTGCATCAACTGCTAGTGCCAGACAGTATTTTTACACTGTACAGATGACTTACACTACACTGCCAGGGTAGTTGAAACTGAATTGACTTTCAGTGCAGGTTAAAATCAGGGACCATTTTCCCAGAGGTGCAGTAGTGGAGGAGGTTGGTGTTCATAGGTAAATTCGTTTGAATTTCAAGTAGGGCATTCAGTTACATACAGTTCTGAACCAGTCATTCCCACAACTGTTGTGTAGTAAATGCTTTTCTTGTAGGATCTCTTCTTACTGAGCAATATAAGTTGTATTTTAAAACCTTTCTGATTGATAGAAATTAGTGTTTGCTTTTTTTTTTTTGGGTAGAGTAGCATCTCTAAGCATATCCTCTTTCTTTTCCTGTTATTTCTGACCCAGTAAGTTATATGCTTTCTGAGGAGCTTTTAGTCTAACTAGGTGTAAAAATCATGTGAAAGCAGCTTTTACCCATTTTAGTAATTTTTATATTTTAAACCTCTATAAACTCTGAACCTTCTCAAATATCACTATTGCCAGATATCCCCACCACTGTAACATTACTAATGCAGACAAGTGTTCTTGATGTCACTACTTGTGCAGCATAGATTGAGTAATGGTAACCTGGGTCTGTGAGGTTTTGTAAATTAGTGCTAATGTTATGTACATTCTAAACTGGCAGGAAGACGATGTTGAATGACACCCTTTCAACCACTAAAGCAAAATTTCAAAAGAGAAGTTGCAGAATTGTGAAGTTTTTACATTGATCTTTTGCTAATGCAATTAGCAGTATGTTTTGCATGTACGACTTAATAAATCCTTGAATCACATGTGTGGTAGTGTTGAGTTTCTGAGTAAGTGTTCTCTTTCTTGTACTGCTATGAACAAGCATCTTCCCCGTACCAACCAGGAGCAGTGTAGGGTACTTTTGTCAGAGGGTGGGGGGGTGTTTATATATGCTGACCACAGGCTCTTTCAGCTGGGCCCTGATGTTAGAACCAGAATCAAATATGGTATTTAGCAATGTTTCTTCAGAGGCCTTGCATTAGCCTTTGAGTCATTACAAGCTCCTGCTGCTGCTTTTATGTAATGTTTTAAAGCCGCTGCCAACTGATTAAAAAAAAAAAAGGAAAAAAAAATTAAATAAACCTGTTTTAGCTGAAGAAATGTGCCCATCTATTTTCCTCTCAAGCTATTACTTTTAAGGGTTTATAAAATCATGGCTCTGATGCAGTAGCTTGTTTCTAGATGCCTCAGATTCTACCCTTTCTTGTGTATAGCTGGGCTGTAGGTGCTTGTTGGCTCCCCTGCCTCGAGGGTAGTGCTGTACAAGTCCCCTGCCCTCCCCACGGGTTCTAGTGGGTGCTGCTGCAGCGCCCCCTGCCACCTGCCCAAGGTTGTCTCCCTTGGTGTTGACTTCCCTGGCTACACCCCCTCTAGCCCTTTCAACTCCTCCATCTGGCAGAGCTGGATATAAGAGAACAGGCGTTCAGAGTGCATTTTATTTTGTCTTCATATTAATTATCACAGCACCAACATCCACACAGTTGTTCTCCACCACATCATATTACTTTTATCTACTTTTTTTAATAAGAAATGCTGAAGAAGCCTTAACAAAGAAGGTAAAAATAGTTGCACACTAGCAACAAGGAATCCACTTTTTTTTTTTTTAAAACCAGTAGAACTTGTTATACATTTTTTGGCAGGATTAGAGCAGTGCTCATGGTAGTCAGCACTGCAGCTACTGCCATGCTGATGCCTGGGCCTGAACACGTGTATTTTTTTTTCCTTCACACTAAGTATCAGTTTAGTTTAAAGTAATAAAAGTAGTCATGTGGCTCAACAAATAGACAGGTAGCTTAAAGAATATTGCACACGTGTATCCAAGCAGCATTTAACCACACCATTCCCCCTGCCCTCCCCCCAGGATCTTACCACAATCTGTAAGAAAAAATAGTGCAATCCCTCAGAACTGCCCCATGCCCAACAGGCGTGGGTGGCCTGCCCCCAGACCTGCCCCCTGAGCCGGCACAGCCTCTCCTCCAGCACAGCCCTGGTGTTCATGGTGCTCCTGATGTACCACACCCTCCAGGCCTCACAAAGGTCAGTTAGTGCATGAAGATAATGTCATGGAGGAGCTGAAGCAGAAGGGGCTTTAACTTTTTTTTTTTTTTTTTTAAATGTCTTGACAGAGCTCTGCTCTAATGCGCAGGCCAAGTTGGCCTCATGACTGCTCACTTTGGTAAAGTATTCAGCTACCACCTCCCACCAGTCTCCTGCACCAGTGTACGCAGGCTTAGCTAGACCATGGCACACTGGTCCATTCTGAAAAACCACAACTTCCAGCATAAATGCAGAATCTGTGCTTTAAACAGCATAACGTCACTCGAGGTTGCTGCAGAGGTGAGGCCATTTAAGACCCTTGCATCGTTTATGCAGTGTGAGAAAAGTACTGAAATCCACTTAAGTATGAAAGTGGAATATGTCCTGAATACTTGAAACCTGCGATTAAAAAAAAGAAAAAACAACACCCACAAGTTGTCTTCGAGCTGTGGTTATACTACGTTGGTGTTACATTCTCGTGTTTGACAAGAAATACACGATCCATGTTCCTGAGACAAACTGTTCAGAGCTTTGAGAACAACATCTGGCATGTGGTCTGTTATCATCTTGGGACTTATTAATATGCTGCTGAACACGGTTTCATTTGACCATCTTGCCGTATATTTAATATCTGAAGAGCACAACCTAAAACAAAAACAAAAGAAACACCACAAATGGAAGAGTTCAGACTGTCAGAACTGGTGCTCGATGCCAAGCCTGGAACCAGAACTTTCTCACAATGTGTGGGGGGGGGGGGGGCCCCCAAAGAGCTACAGGTCTGACCTTCTGTAAACAGCTGTAACTGCAGCCAGTCCGTGTCCCTGAAGGCAAACTATGCCAAATTGTACTGCACCTTAACTGTGAGAGAACATAGCAAACAACGCTGCTGAAAGAAACAGGGAAGAGTCTGACCAAACGGGGAAGAGGGGTCAGGCACTGCCCATTCCACTGGTTCATGTCACATTTAGGGAATTAGTCCCAGTGGTAGCAGTAGGAGACCAGACACTAATTCTGCACCTGTGATAGGAGTTAGGATTTTAGAAGGGTACATGATGAGGGCTTTTGTGTGCTAGTCCAATTAAAAAAAAACCAAACCCCATGCTTATCTGCTAAGCTGTGGAGTAAATTAAGGAAAAGGACTCAATAAAGTAAAAGTAGAAGAGCAGCCATCAAGAAAACCAGACAGATCACTGGTGTTAAAGTATCTACTTTCTAAAACCAGTATTACAACTGCTAAACATTAAAGATGTGAAGCTTAAATAAAATACTAATCTACTGAACAGGAGGAAAAAAAAGGGCATTTCTTCAGCACTTTCTTCTTCTATATAAGGTACAGCTGCTTTTTTTTCTTTTGTAACCTGGTCTTGTGCAAGTTACAGATGCTCTTACTTCTGTTTCAGAATGCAAGAGGATATCGAGTACTGTCTAGCTTGTGGGCTGTCCAAAAACCCCAACATCAATGAAACACAAAAACCCCCTCTCCACCCCTCCTAAACAGAACACTGCCCCAACAAAACCACAATCCTCACCCTTCCAGCAGTTTCAGCTTTTCTGTTGTCTTCATCTCACCTTCCTGTGTCCACAACAAAATCAGCAAAGGACAGGAAACTAGAGGCTGCACGGGCACATTGGTTACTGGGGCAACTGGACTACTCCAGTCCAGCTGGGCCAGTATTAGAAGCAAAATATTGCTCATTTCTCACACCACTATTGAAGTGACTGCTCGATAATGAGGTATTTTGTTATCACTTCACTATGACCCTGACATAAGACTGCAAGATCTGTAGTGTCAGGTAGGAACTGCAGTCTGCCAAAGCTGAACTTAAGTCTGATTGCTTAAAATCATCCCTTGAGCACACGCAATACGTGATTGGAATAAAGCACACAGGCATCAAAAGAAAGAGTTTCCATGAAGAAGCAGGGAAGCACAGAATAAAACCTGAAAGTCTGGCTAACATGTAATAACCAAAGACAGGTATTGGGGATGCAGATGAGACACAGAGCTGGAAACATGTACTTTGAAAGTGAGAAGCAGCTTTAAGTGGATTTAAGAACAGGACAGGGGTATTCATTCCTTGACTTACCTCCTTGAGCTGGATTCTTCTACAATATGGATGATCTTTCCAGGAAGATACAGATGAGGATACTGAGGTGGTGAATTTAAGTGTGAGTCATCCTCAAGGGCATTGTATGAAGGTGACCGATGAACCATTAAACTCTCCTCAGCTAGAAGTGGCTGGGTGAGGGCATCTTGGTTTCTGCCATCCAGCTCAGTAGGGAAGTCAGCTGGATCTCCTCCAAATACTTCATACCAACACCCATGCAACAAAATCTGGTACTGAGTTCAGAAAGAAAAACAGCTGAATTGAGGTTTGGCATCTTACTCCAGTTGTGTGCTTGTGCACACATAATCTGAAACTACAATTAAAAGATTACAAATGACTGTATGTGCATGCTCCACAAACGTTTGTTTAATAAATCTCCTTACTGCATTTTCCCCACAGTAGTATCTATTTCATCAACATCTAGCCCAAGCTACTAGTAACACTACAGAAAGCATTATATCTTTTACTAGTCAAACTACTCTGTGGGGATTCTGCTCTGCAGATTTTTCTTGCACGTGTATCTTCTGTTTATCTTCTACATTTACGATGTCACCCAGGCCCTCTACGCGACTCCTCATCCTAGGACTACATGGAAATCTTGTGGGTACAGTAGATTTAACTTTAGATACTCAGAAGTGGCAGTTTTGAGTCTATACCTCCAATATCATCTTGACTGACACCACTGTTCCAGCACTTTCAAAACTGTGTTTCTCACCAACAATAAAAAGGAGGTGAGCAATTAACACCACAACAGAGAAATACTCGTTTTCAAAATGAATTAGCTGTTTGGTTACCCATGCCTTTTTTTTTTTTTTTTTTTGGGGGTTTCCTTTATCGGCAAAACCAGCAGACAGATAATTTCAGGTCTTGGATATTGCCCACATTGTCTTCTAGGTCTTGTTGAATCTTCATTTCCAACAAGACAGCTTTATAGGGTAAGAGACTAACACAAACGTGGTTGAATTAAACCCAAACACTTTTGTTTCAAAACACAATTGTAACTCTTGTCATTAAGATCAGAAATACACACGCTACTTGTCACTTCATCAAAGCTGGGGCTTAACCCAGGTAACAAGTCCACCCCCTTTTAACCAGAAACTGCATTTAGATACCTTGGGTCTGTTGCAGTTTGCCACAATTCTCACTATTCTCCTCTTTAAATCCTCCATGTTGGGCATACTTAACCTGTTAAAACACACGCAGAACAAAAAGGAAGTAAAGCCTCCTATTCTCTGCAATCTAGTGTATCCCTGAAATAAAAGTTTAAAAATATTTCCAGCTCACCTTGCAACAAGGTCCTTTCCAACAATGACTGAAACAATGAAGTGCTTAGTGTAATCTGCAAGTGATTTGCTTAACAACAGAAAGACAAAAAAAAAAAAAGAGATGCACTTTAGAGCTACGCACACTTCAGTTTTTACTTTTATTGAACGATAGCGACCTTCATACAAATATGTGGCAACAGCAGCAGCATTTGCAGTCAGTTCTTCAGCAGGCTTTCAGACCTACCTGTCACAGACAACAGAGTAACTTCAATGCTGATGGCAGCAGTATGTGTCATTGTCAAACAGGCTAAGGTAGACTAGTCAAGTGAGCACTTTATTTCCAAAACCACTTGTTTTAAACTGTAATTATACCATCTGGCAGAATTCACCAGATGTGTTTCATTCTGTAATATTCCACCAAGAACTCAACTGTAACTTGAGATGGAGCAATTCTAATTCTAGTGCAGAATGTTTAAACAAACTCTTAACACAGCCCAGTTTTCATCTGACATATCTGTCAACTACCTTGAAGAACCAAGTAACAGAAGTCTCTTACCTTAACAGTCCTCCGGGAGGAGAAAAGGCATAACATCTTAATGTCGGGAAAGAGTTCCTGAGCATGATTGCCAATATAGAAGCTGTTCCACCACCCAAACTGTGACCAACTATCACAAGTTTATATTCCTACAGAGAGAAAGAGAAAACTGAAACACAGACAGAGACAGAAAAAAGCTTTTTTTCTGGCAAAACAAACTGTTTGGAAGGTAACTTACTGGAGCAATTGTGAAAGCCTGGTTTAAAATTCCATCATTTATTAGCTTTCGATAGATGTAATTTGCAGCTTGAGTTATTCCCTACAAGACAGCATTTAAAGTTAGGAGAAGGGTGTATCTAATCTGAAACATGATACATGTGCACTTTAAATACAACAGCATCACAGGACAAGTTTCTTTTTAAAAGCTGGTCTTCACTTTTTATGTGCTCCTGGTCTAGTTATAAAAAGTTTCTGGAATATTTAATCGGGACATCAAGTCTGACAAGAAGATTACAAATTCTACCTCGCAGTTCCAGAGGCAGTATTTGATGCAACAGCCAAGTCGCTGAAATAATTTCTGTAGTCCATCTCACAAGTAGAGCACTCTCCTGCTTAACTAAAGGATCCCTGGTGTTTACAGTTCTTTTAATGCTGAGATGATTTATAAACAGCTGAAGACTGTACACACCTTATGCACAAAGCCATTCTCTAGAACATCCTCCAGTGTCAAGTCTTCACAATCTGCTGACAGATCAGTAAGAATGTCCTGTAAAGAAGACAGCTTTTGTCAGATCTCTCTGCAGGGCTTTGTGACTCATGGGTTGCACTCTGCTACTGAACATTGTCACAGGGACATCATTAAGCTGACTTCCAAGTTTGTAAGCAACAAAACACAACATAAACCACCACCCAAACAAATATACACAGCAATCACAGTTCTGGTTTCAGCAACTATTTCCAAACTGCAAACACAAACACTACGAATGCACCTGCACTCACAGTGAAAAGGCATTGCCACTGCCTGCCCTCCACACCCCCTTCAACTGGCACAGGGAGTATCACCCATCCAAGGACAGGAGGGCTCACAGTTTAAGCCTGGAAGACTCATACTCATGCAGGAGCTGTGTTCACGTGTGCCAGTGTAACACAATTTCCTCTAAATAGCAGGAGTTCACCCATTTCTATAAAGCTAATGATACCTCAAAAGACAAGGTTCCTCTCACTGCAACCACAATAGCTTCTTTTCTGTGATCCAAAGCAACAAAAAATGGAATCTCATAGATCTGGAGGGGAAAAATGTAATCAGTAAAGACGCCAGTGCTTTGTAAGAGCAAGCAATTGTTCTCACCTTCTGAAAGCTCTCTTACTGAGCTCTCTACTGTCTTATGGAAAGAAGCTGAATTATTTTCTCATCAAGTCACTGTAAGTGCCATTATTGCAATACTGAGATTCATGTCAATGGCTTTGTGGTTTTAGTTTAGAAAAAAAAAAAAATCAGAACTGAATGTTTCAGAACACGTTTTCAATTGGCTTTGCATCTTTCATGTTATAAACGCTAACGGCAAAGAAGAAACTTCACCCCTTGCTTTCACTGAATTAATCACTTAAGTTTTTTTGCTGAATGCCTGTCCAGATAGTTTACCTTGTTATGAAAACTGATATGAATGAAGTCTCTGTACTGCAGTCCTGTTATTTTTAGGATGGATCCAAAGTGAAAATTATGACGATCACTGCCAGTTATATCAGAATCTGTTGGTCTAGTTCCGCAACTAACAAACACAGAAGAGAAAAACTTTCATGTTCAAATTTTTAAAGTTCCCTTCCAAGGAGTCAAAGTCAGTTACATTTGCAGATTTCTGCCAGGAATCGTGTGCTCTTTTTTATTTTGGTTTGGGTTTTTTTTCCCCTCAATAGTACCAATAGTCTGATACACGACATTAACCTCTGCCCATAAACCTGTTTTGGCCTAAGCAGCATGTCATACAGTTTTGGTTCAAGGACTGGCAAACACATCCCTGCTACAGGACTATCAGCAGAGCAAACAATGCAGTAAGAAAGGAATTCTTAAGACTACGAGCCAATGACAGAAAATACAAACAAGAAAAAATGAAATTCAAAATAAATTCTGTACAGCAGGCTTATCACATGTTTTACCCTTTGTATTATGTGATATTTTATTCCAAGTCATTTTTATTTCAGTAGGTTAAATAACTTAATGTTCTATACAGACATATGTGTCCAAAAGGCAGCTCTAAAAAGCCTCAGTTGAAAACATGTTTAGTTTAACTCCAATTCTTCCTTTGTCATTTTGCTAAATGAATGTTATTTATATCAATCACAAACTTTTCTTAAGAAACAAAATCTAACCTGCCTTTGAGGGGGGAAAGATGTTGGAATTTTCTTTCTATTTTGATGTTCAAATTAGTGAAAGAGAACGACCAGTCAAGCTCATGTACTCCCAAGAGTGATATAATTTAATGCATCAAAAATGCTGTTGTTGAAATGCCTTTATTTCTGCTTTATTACCACTAGTTAATGTGAGTTTAAGCTCGATAGAACGTACCAGTCACCATTGAGCTTACAGAGTGCAGTAAATGGGTTGGTGTACACGTAGTAGGGCCAGCCATAAGCAGCTGCAGCAAACAGCATATAGTGAGCAGCATTCTCCACTTCGATATCCAAATCATCTGTCTGAAAGGACACAGGGAAAGAAAAGGAAGGAGACAGAGGAAGAAAGGTATGTAAGGCAGCCCTAGAATAAAACCTGAACACAGACTAGTGAAAATCAAGGCATGACGACATACGCACCATCCAAAAGGAAAACCTCAAGGTGTAAAAGGAACTAAAAATAGCCACTCCTATTCCAGGGAAAAGTCTGTGTTCATTTACATAGCTACACAGCTAAAGAATCTTGAAAAGCTCTCCTTAAATTCAGTTTCTTCCAATACTTACACACTGATAAGCTCAATACTGAAAACAACATTCACTCCAAGTATGTTACTGAGGGATGTTAAAGGAATGGCTAAAGAATCTCTAGCAGATCTCTCTGTCAAGGACTTTTAAAGCATGACCCTATCATATTGCTTGGATTCAAAAGGAATTTGATAGCAATTAGTTGAAGCAGAACTATATACTTTCATGAACCACAAACCAAAAGAAGGTGAAATAATTTACAGAAACATTTTACCATAGTCTATTATTAAAAATCAATTAGCAAAGGCTAACCTGTTTTTGCTTATCTTGTCAAGATATTTGCTGTAGACATAATTTAAACAGACCACAATATAAAAGACTAGCTTTCAGTTCTACACAAATAGTACCATGTAGTTAGTCATTTTCACTCTGTTCCCTTTCTCTCACAGCTCTTCTACAATGATCAAATATCCTAAATGGGTCCTCTTTGTACTTAACTACCCATTCATCAATAAGCTCAACTTATGCAAAAGCAGACAAATGTTTTGACTTTGAACTCATTAAGATGTTTTCACTGCACATATTAATAATTTAAATTGTTGAGAATTTTTACAGTCAAGTTTAATCTTGTAAAAAAAAAACAAAACAAAAACACCAAGACCAAAAATCCTCGTGCAAAGAACTGCATTTCAATTTGATCTGACACCACCTCCTAGAGTAACTGCACCAGAGGCTGCCGCAGCCCCATCTTACCACACGAGATGATGGAGAATGACACAGGACTTCTTCAGGCTCTTTTGGGCAACTTTCCATTTTATCTTGCTCTTGATGGAGCAGAGTCAAACCAGCTGCTATGTCACTTGGCACCAGATCAGTGTCCTGGACAAAGAAATGAAAGAGCACTTGAAGTCACCCCACACCTCACCATGGCAAGACTCTCTCACATGAAAATGCACATGGAATTCTATTTTTTCAGTTTATATAAATACATTTCGCTCAGAGACAGTACGTATTGGAGAAACAGGTCACAGCAGCATCTAACCTCTCACCCCTTCGGTACATATTGAATGTTCTCTTCAGTGAGACTGGTGACAGTTCTCCACATCTTTCATCACTTAACAGAATACCTGACAGAGGACCCGCTCATTACTGATCACTGTCCTACACCACTATATGAAAAGCAATATGTGAAAAGTCCTCTATACTGAGAACAACTAAGAGGGATTTTATGCAGCAGAGGGCTGAAAGGTTTTTACTCAGCTATCTGGGGCAGCCATCTATCCATGCAACTTACACCCTTTAACCACCCTATAAACCACTGAGCAGGCTGTAGCTATGTCAGTACACCCAATTACTGCTTCATAAACAAGAACTACTAGTCTTGATATCATGAACAGACTTCAAAGTCAACACTGAACTGTGACTGCACAAGCAGCAGGTGACAGATTTAGTTTAGATTTAGTTCAAATCTAACTAAAACTATGCAGACTCCAATTCGGCAGATGCTCTCTGTTTCCAAAAAGCAATTCCCTGAACATGCACGCTCTATTCTGGTACGTGCTCAGAAGTCACTCAGAGTGGGCAAACTGCCTTAACATATTGTGAGGCTCATTTTTTTAACAGTCAGAAAGTAGTCTGATTCTTTGCTATGGGTATGACTCTTTACTCATTGTTGGTAAGAAAAAATGCCTCAATTTTCACATATTGAGGAAAAGAAACTCACCCGTGTTCTCCTGACTAGCTACTTGCCTAAGGAAAATACTGTTCTCTCACAGCCCTTCACACTTGCGAGGGATGAGAAACCTTTGTTAAGGGGAGGGAAAAATCAGTCTTGTATACCTTGCATGAGAATCACCTTTAATTTTCAAACCGTCATGTTCAGAACCTGATTTCAACGTCAGCAGGGACCTCTGGCTGATCAAAGGTACAAGGGTGCTGCAATGTCTACAAATTCACAGCTGGTCAATACAGAACATACACAAAGTTTTCCATCTTACTGAAAAGTAGGTGCGGAAGAGCTCTGCGATACTTGTAAAAGCCACTCGATGGTCATCATCTTGCACAATACAACAACACAATAACCTGATTCTTTTTTCCCAGACTCTGGTGGCAGTGTTCTTCATATTATATAGCAACTGCCCTGACTGACTGCTTTCCAGGTTCCGATTTACACCACTGGTGAGGTAAAACGTCTTTTTCCCCCCGAGTGGATCAAAGACGATCAGAACTCCAATGATGGTAAAGATGATGATAACCCAGCTGCAAAACAGAAGGAAGCGGGATAAAAAGATCGTGACCTGTTACTTCCAACAAGTATGCAAGAAAACACAACTATAGATCCTGACAGACAGAAAACAAAGTCAGATATGAACACCATCTGTTACTGTCTTAAGGGTGCATGTTTTGTTATTGGGCTTTCCACCCACTAGGCACAAGAACAAGGCTGTCAGCTCATTTCACATACAGCAGCAAACCCAAAATCAGTGCCCTGTGCTTTGGAAATAGCAATTCAGAGGTGTGAAGGTTCCTCTTTTCACTACCAGTTAAGTGATCTAGTTACTACTCTCTTCACATTTATTCAGTTTTCTACATCCCCATCTATCCTTCTTACCCTTTCTGATCTTAACCTCCTCTCTTTCACTCTAACATATGCCCTCTCAAGGCAAGTAGCTCAAGCTTGTTTAAGGAAAGATACCAACTTATTCTAGCTGTCTAGAGTTAAAATTTCTTTTCCTTTCACAATGAAAACTCTTCTCTAAGAAATCATAATAATTTCTAAGAAATATCAAAGTCTCCAAGTGGTGGAAAAGCCTTCAATAAACACACACACACAAAAAACCAAATAAGCAATATTTTCCATTTTGTGTACACTATCAAGCTTAAACTAGGGGGGAGGCACCTTTACCTTGCAATAACTGTCCCAATGATGACATTTATCACTGTCTTCTCGCAATGCACGCTGCTGTCTGACACCCAAACAGCTCCTACAACAGCCCAGATGAACTCGGGCAAATAGAGAAGTAGACGAGTATAAAGTAGCTTGGGAAGTGATTTTCTTGGGCCCGGATTAGAAATGGTTCCTGAAATTACAGGGAGAATTTAAACCAAGAACTGTTTATGAATCTTAAGTACATAAATTCCTACCTGGATATACGAGCTTTCTGAGTTTCTTAAGTTTACAGAAAGTAAAAAAGTTAATTGAAACTATAAAGTATTTTCATACTCATAGAAAGTTATCACCGAAGCTGAAAAAAGAAAAATAACAACAGGTTTCTAGCAGTGATTCTTAGAATCTACTCTGCTTAATACCCCAAAACACTCTCTAGTAAGCGGCAGTCCTGCAGTGAACTGGAGGCAGTAGAGCTGTGCCCAGCACAGGCTGAAGCAGCGTGCTGGAGCGCTGCCTCACCAACAGCTCCCTATGCCTTCTGGTGCCTGCTTTTATTGTTATTCTGTTTAGCTTTTATTTGGCTGAATATTGCATTTTCACATGCTACTTTGCTGGGCTACAATGAAATCCTGTATTACTGAGTCACTACATAATAAAGTAATTCACATTTTTATTTAGGACAACAAAAGTAGCATTACCAGGACGAGTATTTCTTGGACTATTTCTGTATTGTTATTATTTTCTGTATTGTTATAACCTCTTCATTTTAGCACTCGCAGGCAAAAAAAAAAAAAAAAAAAAAAAAGGAAAGTAATTTTTGGCCAGCTCATCTCCTTAAGCCAGTTTGTTGATCACAGGGCAATCAGGTGGTGGTGGTGGAGTGTGTGCTCAATACTTTGTGAAGGCTTTAAACACTGCAAAACAAAAACAACTTCAGAAACTACGTTCCAATTGTAATGCTGTGGTTTGCGCCTGGCAACAAAGCTGCTTAAAAAGCCCTTGATCCGGTGGTCGCTTCCTCCCATTCTGGGATTGTAGCATTTGAAGATGCTCTGATGACAATGAACGGGTCATACTTAGCTGTGCTAAGTTATTGTGCCTGTGTATTATTTTAGATTACCGCCTAACAAAGGCAGTACTACTAAAGCAAAGGTATTAATGCTGACAGTTTCTCAAGTTCAACTACCATTAAAGCACCTGACATTAAGAAAAGCCCAACAATGCGCAAAAAAAAAATAAATCAACTCCAGATTAGTAACAAGTATACATTATAATCCTACTGGATAAATGTAAAATATTGTAACTAACTGTTTACCTTGCATACTGATGTATACAAGAGCAGATAATGCACATATTATAGAAGCCAGGAGAATGAGTAGGACAAGCAAGTAGCTGTGCAGTAATCCTCCCCCAGGGCAGTTAAACTGCCCCTTGTGAACTGTGTAAAGTGTTAGAATTCCAATCCACCTACAGGAAAGGAAGATAATAAAAGTTATAGTTGAAAGGGAAAGCATACTGCTGAGTTACCGTGTAACGAAGTTTTCAGCATAAAGAAAGAATTCCACAAAGAATAATAGAACGAGAGCAGTTACATAAGGATTTAGCCAGAATGAAATTACGAATAATCAGCAGCAATGACAACAAAGTCGTTTGCAGACTGAGCAAGAGACTCCCTTTACGGGGCCACTCATGTCTACAGACCCCAAAGAACCTCGACCGATCTAAACAAAGGAACCATAACATTAATTCTTGAAGTAACGAAATCACGTGAGTACTAGACCGCGATTACCCACAACCGAGAGATGACGGTTCCGCGCGTGCAGAGGACAGGCGGTAATGATACTACGCTACGCGATTACGTAAGTCAGGGTCTCTAACCACAAACCCGCCGCTCTCCTCCCAGCGATGCAACGCCTCAGACGACGGGGGTAACGCGGAACGCACGGCCGAGGGAAGCGCGGCCGCCGCACCAGACACCCCGCCCGCCAGCCAGCCGGAGAGCTCGGCGGCGACAAGCGGCCACGTCGGGAAGCGGCCCCCGAGGCCAGGCGGCAGCGCCGAGCTACCCGTCCCCGCGGGCCGCCTTACCACAGCAGCCTGACGAAGAGCTCAAAGGCTCCCGGGAGAACGAAGTCGTCGCTACCGATTGCCCAGCGCCTGCCGAACACCACCAGCCCCGGCATCCCGCGGGCCGCGCCGCTGCCACC
>JAAGNO010013853.1:42253-60940 GCA_033439905.1 Ceryle rudis | reverse complement strand
AATTACTGTTCTTTTAAATATTTCTGGTTTATACATTATATATATAATTTAAGCCAAAGAGAAAAGAATATTGTATAAAGATCTAAGAGTATAAAAGTTGTCCTCTTCCCTCCAAAATAATCATGTGAAATACAGCTTTTTTAATTTTAATTTTGCAAGTAATAGGCAGTATATGGCAATGTATGATCAAGGAACCAAACAATGTATGCTCAGATTGTGCAGTCACTATATTCTTATGACATTCTCTTTACACTATGGATCACCTACCTAAAAAGAAACAATTGTCAGGCAAACCCTTTTCCTAATGAATAATACGATATACACCATTAATTTTTCATACGAGGAATTCAATTTTAACACAGACAATATGGAAGGGCATATTTATCCACATAAGCACATTGCTGAGGAAGTCTCATAGTGCTTGTACCAGTGAGTCTGATTTGAAAAGCACGGCTGGCCCAGCAGAACACACCTGCAACCAAACCCAAAGATCTACCACATGGGAAGGGCTGTTAGGCTTAGCTGAACCTGACAAAGTTTTTCTTCATTTACCGCCACTCTGACAATTGCAACTTTTTAAAAAAACACAAATGTCTGCAACCCTGACCCAGACACTTTGTCTCCAAAGCTAAATTGCTGTTAAGATAGTTTACAATAATGTATCTTCTCTTGCCAGACTAGCATAGCACCAGCAGCAATGAGCATTTACATAATACAGAGATTTAAATACTGATAAAATTCTTCAGTTATTCTCTGAGATACCTTATTCTGCCATTTGAAATTGAAAAAGTTCTTTGGTTATGAGTATTGCTGAGAGATGATAAGGCCATCTGTTCTAACAGTACCATGTCCTGGGGTTTTTGTCCCAGAAAAAAAAAAGTGCAGAATATAAGTTCCTTATCCTCACCAACTGAACATATAAAACATGTCACTGACTCCTTGCCATTATGTGTCCAGCTAAGGTGGATGTATAACAACATCGGTAATATTTCACAGTGTCTGGCAATCATTGACTCCTACAATATGTATCAGTCTCACCAAAACACAGTATTTACAGATGGGGTTTTTAAATCTTATTTGTCTGGGTTGGTTTTTTTTTTTTTGGTTTTTTTTTTTTTTTGTTTGGTTTTGGTTTTTGTTTTGTTTTGTTTTTTTTTCCCAAATCCCCAGTTCTTCTTGAATAACATGTCAGTGGTTGATAGTATGTTAATCTGTGATATTCCATAGCAACCATGCTAAATATGGATCAGTGCCTAACTGCATTATTTTTCAGTACACATTTTAGTAGTCTGATTTTTTCTTTTTTTCTCATGAGCCTGTATCACTGGGTTATAAGGACTAACAGTTATATAGCTAAATCCAATTTTAACTGTATACTGCCTAAATCATGCCCACATCGCTTGAGAAATAGACCCCTATGAATATACCATGATTAAAAAAACCCAAAGCTGATACACATTATCTACTGATACTTATCCTTACATGTCCTTACATACATAGATACATGTCCTTACCTACACAGAGGTAAGGACATGGCATGCAGAGAGACCTCACAACCTCTCTCCCCCACCAGGTTGTCCAACACAGATACAGCCATTTTCAGTGAAGTTTTCAAAGTACAACAATAAATATCTTCAGATGAATTATACTTTCAAATTTCATTAGTGCTCAAAATACCTAGATCTCTAAATTTAAACTTAGTTCTTTAGAATAAAACCCTCCCTAGTAGTACCTGTGGAGAAATAAATTTTGTACTTCAACCTGACTGAGAATTTGAACTTTTCATTTTCTCACAGTCTATCTGCATTGCATGTCTGTAGGAAAACACTGCTCAACAGTATTAAAAAGATGTTGGGTTAAGTAACAAAATTTCCAAGTAAAATCTGTCATTCTCACGGACAATTTCCTTGTCAGTTACAGCAGATACCATGGTGGTGATCTCAGCTGTGCTGTCATCTACGTATACAAGTCCTGTGTTAATTTCTTCCAGCTCCCATTTGTTGTCTATCAAGGGTTTCTCCATACTCTGAGACATTTTAAAAATACTTAATTCTTCTGGACTTCTGAACCCTCAATGAGGAACAGCTCTTTTCCTTTGTATTACAATATATTGCTTTAAATTTATTTTTCACCAAAGTATGTATTTCAAATGGTCCTTTATAAGGATTTCCTCCAGCTTCTGTTGTTTTAATTTTTGCATATATCAATAGATCAAGATGCTGTCTCTCTTATATTCTTTCATTCATTATGATTTCCATGGTTTGAAAATTTCTAATTTTTCTTTGTGTTTTTTTCAGGGATTAATTCCAAATCTTCCAGTAATCCACTGCTCTCTAAACTTGTCTTCAGTAACAGGTGTCAAGAATAACAAAACTAGTAAGCCTCTCTGAGAGAGACTGTGTATATAAAAGTGGGGTGAGTTGATAACTGCTGCACCATAGACTTCCACGGGCTGCAGGGGGACAAGCTGTGTCACTATGGTCTTCATGGGAATCTTTTTTGTAGTGCCTGGAGCACCTCCCCCTTCTTCACCACCCTTGGTGTCTGCAGAGGTTTTTCTCTCACATATTCTCACTTCCCTCTCAGATGCTGTTGTGTAGCATTTTTTACCCTTTCTTAAATACGTTATCGCAGACATGTTACCAAGGTGACTAATTGGCTTAGCTTTGGTCAGCAGCAGGTCCATCTTGGAGCTGGCTGGAGTTGTCTCTGTCCAATATGGGGGCAGCTTCTGGCATCTTTTCACAGATGCCACACCTGCAGCTCCGCCCGCCCGCCCCCCCCCAGCTTTGCCTCATAAACCAAATACATTTGGGCAAAACACAGCACCTATGTGTCTAGACAGTCACTTCAGACTTCAGCTAGCATGTTCCCTGCTAATTCACAAATAGAGGGTTCTACATTGAAAACATCTGTACTTGATTAGATCAAAGTCATAATTTTGTCTTTCATAAGCCTTGGTCTGTACTCTGTGTTTGCCAAATCTATAATATTCAAATGCATTAGTCTCTTCTGTCTGAGTTAATGGAAACTTTGTGAACTCAGTCTGTGTTTCAAGATACATGAAGGTCAAAAATAAAGCTGCCTCTTTCCTTTCAATGGGCCAGCCATGATCTGTTGGCCATCTTGCAGCTTCCAATAAAACCACTGCCAGTGTTTAAGTCTTAGTGTGACATGATTAATATAAACTACTCTCTTCTTCATTCTTAAAAAAGTTTCTGTATCTATTTTTGCAGTTCACAAACACACACACACAAATATGTACACATATGTATTTATATAAAACTGGATTACCCTTCACCAAGACAAAAACTTTTACTCAAGAGAATTATATATATGATAAAGTTTATTGAATTAATCCTTGTTTAGCCTCAAGGTTTTTAGAAATGGAGTAATATCCTAGAGGAATAGTTAAAGTATATGGTTAAAGTATGAAATAAGCGGGTGAGTTAATTTGAACATCCCAGACAAATTCTAACTCAGCCAGTTACACCTTGTATTACACCTTCTGTTTCAGCTACATCTTTTTATGTCTGAGAGAATGATTATGGAAAGTGTAAAGAAATATTTGTAAATTTAATTGCAAGCACATCTTTGGATTAAAGGTTTAAAATATAATTAAAGCCTGAAAAGTACACAAGGGGGCTGGCATACCATTGCAGAGGCATGCTTATTTCTGTTGTTTCCTAAATTTTAGAGCATCCCTTTGCAACGTAATAATGATATATGAACAGAGGTGCATATAGGTGGATAAAATATAAGGTAAAGATGATCCTTTGATAGAGTCATACATGAAAGTCCTGCTTGTCCTAGAATTCAAAATGTCTTAATTCTCAGAGCATCTAAAATTGAAATCGGAAGTGACAATAGGGACATGCTTTGTGTTTAAATACAAAGGCAATGTTAACTTTTAGAACAGAGAACAAGGTACTGACTAAACTATGTCTTTAAAGATGACAGACAATTCTAGGAAGTTTAACAAAAGTATCCATTTTTGAAAACAATTAGGTATAGAAAAACAAAGAAAAAATCTTGCCAAGATTAACTTATTCAAATAATGAAACCTGTATTTCATTTAGGCATTTTTAATTTGCCTGTCACCATGCCATTACATCTCACAAATATATTCACATACAGACGCTTGTCTGTGTAACTGCCTGTGCATAAACAATGTAGCTGTGGAATGTCTGTATGTGTCTTCAAAATATAAGTCATATTATCTAAATGATTTGGATTAATTTTCACATGAAAGCTATACTTACATGTCAGTTGTCCCATATGAAGACGTTTGCTCTTTAAAGAGGAAACCATTAGACATTCTTCAATTTCTGCAATTACTTTATTCTCCATTCTCCAACAATATCTGTTCTCTCACATCGACAATAATGGCACCATGCTAATACAGCTTCTAGAGAATTTCCTGAAAGAAAGTTACTATTATATTTGAAATAATAGTACTACTACTTACTGCTAATTTCATTATACTTAAAAAAATGGCTGTGCTGTTATTTTTTTTTCTGAGTGAAAATTTACAGCCAGAGTCAATAAACAAATTATAAAGCAGTACAATAACTAACTACAAGTTAACAAAAATATTAAACTGTTCAATATTTAATTAAATATTAACTCAATTTAATTCAGGTTTTGTAAGAAGATGATTAAAATTGTAATGCTTAGGTAATGAACATTAAAAAATGAGCTATTTTTGCAGGAGAAAAGATAAAGTATTCATTAGCACAGAAACAGTGTTTAGAAATCTACCATGGTCTCAGCTGTGGCTAGGTGACTTCATCTATGTATTCCTCTATATAATCTCTCACAGTAACAAATGAAAAAGCAAAGAAGAATCTTTAAGCTTACAAATTCTTCTTTTTGTTTTTTGTGGTCTTTTTAAAATTTTTTTTCTATAATCATATTGCATGTAGTCTTCAATAATCCTTAAGTATTTAAAAAAAAAAATTCTCAAGTCATTTTTCTCTTTTTTCTCATTTTTATAAAGGAAATGTCATGTTTTGCCAAAAAGCTTAATAAAGACCAGTGAATGCAAGTGATAAGAATTAAGCAATTGCGGTTATAATAATTGATGTGCTTCCTTAAAAAATGAACCAATAATAAGTAAAGTGGTTGTGGTTTTTTAATGATCGAATGATTTGAATTTGGTAGATTAGTCAAAATCCTTGTCCTGGTTTTGCCGGGACAGAATCATAGGTCTGCATGGTCTGCAAGACATTAGCAGTTTGGAGTCAGCCAGGGCAGCTGACCAAAGTTGGCTTGTGGTATATCCCATACCATAAATATCATGCTCACTATAAAGGGGGTGGTTTGCTGAGGGTGGAAGGTTTTCTTTGTGGGTCCCTCTTGAGGGTTGTCCTCATGTTTATTGAGACAGCTGTACATTTGCTGGGTGAGTATAACTTTGTTCACTTTATAATGGAATTGATACTAGCTTTGATATGTCATGAAATCTGTTTTCACTTTAATGTATGTCTCCTCTCCTTTTCCTGATAGCCCTTCTTGGCTGGGGTGGGTTCACTGGGTGATAGAGCAACTGCTCTAGTTTAGCCACGGATATGAGCTAAATGTAGACAAGCCTGTAAGGCATTTTCCTTGCATCTCTTCCTTTGTATTTCCATCCCATCTTCTTTTATTCTTATTAATCTAATATTAAAATGTTATTTATATAATAATATTGAGTAAGCCACATTTGAATGTGAAAAGATGATTTAAAGTCTTTCTCTTCCTCTCCTCTGTGGTGGTATCTCTGACTACTTTTATGTCATTTTGCTAAATAAAAATGATTATTGCAGAGTGTAGCTTTTCTGATTATGATTAACAGCATATATCTTTCATACGCTCAACAGAATGAAGTTCATGCAATAAGCAGTTCTAGTGTTTTAAATTAGAATAAAATACTGTTCAGAAAATGTACAGCAAAGTTGTTTGGGTTTTTTTTGAGGACAATCATCAGATTTCTGATGAAATCCTTCCTATTTTGTGTGATTGATGTTTTTTCCATCACATCCAGTCATCAATATTGACATAGAGAAGCAGCAGGTAGGAAGATGAAATACATAGAAGAAAAAGAGGAAAAAAAATGCCAGTACCCCAAAACAAGATTTTTGTTGTTACTGTATTTAGTACAGTACAGTGCTTAAGACTAGAAATTTAAAAACCTTTTTTTTTTTTTTTTTAACTTGGAAAACCAAAAGTTATCTTTCATCCTCTGAAAGTAATAAGAAAACACTGTCCATATAATTAACATGTAATGCAAACAGTCTCAGCTCTGTTGTCAATCTGTTCATCTATAGATGATTGTTATATGTAAGCACAATACAATCTCCTGTAAGAGCTTAGAGACTCAACATACTGGAAGTACTGAAGACCCCACGTTTTCTTAGGAAACAAAACTATTAATCTGAATTATCATTACAAACCCACAGTGGCAGTCATTGGCCTAGGTAACTTGAGCTGTAGCTGTGGATATATGCACAGAGGAACTGAGACCCAACTGCATGGACAGCACCACGTGCCATTTAAAACCACACTGGGCTCAGCACTTTGTTGTGTGGCACATCCAGGGTGTGTGGGGCTCAGCTCTTCACCTCCAGCCTCCCACAGTTGTGCCCATAACAGCCATCCACTTCCTTGTGTAGGCGCCTTCCTCCTTTCCTTCAGGCATCAAGGAAGTGGAGGAAACTAAACTGTTCTTTATGCCCACTCCAAACTGCCCTGAAGTGGAGCAGTTAAACTGCCCCAAGAGCAACAGACAGCTTATCATAAGGATGATTGACCTGTCTGTACAGGCAATTAAGAAGCATGATGGATAGCCAAGAGAGGCTATATAACCCAACTATTGTGCATTTTCAAGAATGGATTGGAAAAACTACTGTCAACAGCATATATATTACTGGATCTGTCTCACAAAAAAGAACTACACTAGTTACTGTCCCAGAAGTCCTTAGAGAATACTTTTATGCCTTTGTAACTCACATAGTCTTCACAATTTCAAATGTAGCTATTTAAGTATTTCTGAAAAAAAACCCTGTTCATTTAAGAAGTCACACTGAATAAAGAATTCCAACCAATTTATTTTTTATTACATTACAGTATTTAACTGTAAAATGCATATATCTAAAATATGGGAAAAGAGAAATATGTGAAAATATATGTAGACATATATTTCAATTATTTTAATCATTACATTCATAGAGATGACTGAAGTCATCACCATAGAGGTGATGTAATTTGAGCTGGCATTCTATTTGTTGTCAAACTATAGATAATGCTTGCAGATTACTAAATGTTATTTTGAGACAGTCAAAAGCTTTTGACAAGAAAAGAAAATTAATTTAATTCAAATTATCAAACTGAAATGAATGTAATCTGAAACTTACCTCTACAGTTCCAGTAAAGGTTCTGGAATATCAGAGTTTCACTTTAAAATTTCAATAAAAACCTAGAAGGCAAAATGAAATCTTAGAAACAAGAGCTTGAAATCATAACTTTCAGCATGACTGTAATTTTGTATTGTATTTCTTGGATGTCTTGAGCTCAGTATGTTCACTATATTATGTGTATCTATAAAATTCCTGAAGTTAATTAAGCTGTTTATATGCTGAATTAATGAGGGTTTCTAGATATCTTCTTAAATTGTGGCCTACAGGATGTAGATGCTGTAACTATTTGCAGGCGACAATTTTTGTGTTTATTGCAGAGCTAATTCATCATTCACTAAAATCATTTATTCCCCAATGAACCTCTTAAGAAACAAATACATTCATGAGTCCTTTGAAGTTTAGATAAATCAGGTAGTATTAGTAATACCATTTTCCCCAAAAATTTCTTAGAAACTAATTTATGCTAACAGCATTAACACAATGTGGTATTAATGTGCTGCATTAATGGATTCTTCACCGAGAGGTATGAGTCAAGTATGATTTCTAATCCCTGCTTCAAAGATTGCTTAATATGAAATGCTGAAGGATTCCTGGGAAGCCAACATCTGTCTACTTGGTGGTAAGTGAATGTAATAAACAAATGACTCGCCATGATTCAACTAATAATTCCTTGCAGGACAGGTAGAACGATAATGACAAGAAAGGTAGATATTTTTTCCCTCTCTTCTGTTCCCTTTGTTTGTAGGTCCTAATGTTCTAAATCTTGCAGGACTGAAATTTAAGTTTGCTGGTGAAAGTAAAAAAAACATGGCAGGTTAGAGAATAGCTTGAGTGAGAATGTCTGCACATTGGACATGGCACTAGAGTAGAGCAAATCATCAAAAGACCCTGGCTCTGTACTCAGCTGACATTAGGGGCAATTAGAGACTGCACCTCTTTATACTTTGTAGACAGACACAATCCTTGGAACGTGACCTCAAGTTTATTGTCTCAAACTAGTATCTTAGCAATATTTAACATTGTTTGATACTTGACTGAGGATTTGTGTTTGTATGCTTCACATCAGATGAATGTGGAACACTGAATTGGCCAACCCATTTGAACTTTTTTGTTTTGAACATTATCTTCTGGTATCAGAAAACTATGTCTGATGGCTTCTCATCATTAATTGATATTTTACAAAGAATGTATTTTGTTTCCCAATGAAAAATAATTACCTTGTATAGAATACTTGTCAAGTTTTGAAGCACCAGTGAACAATGCCAGGAAAAATCATGTAATTTAGGTTTCTAGCAAGACTAGTGTGGAGTAATGACTGGAGGTGACTTAGAAATGAAAATCATATTAAAAGTACAATATTGTTCACAATTAAGGAAAGGTATAATATTGAAGAAGCTCCCAGGGTGGAGTGGAACTGTTATGCAAGAAACCCACTCAGTGGTGGTTCCCTGGACAAAACTGCCTGTGAACAGCACAGGGGGTGGAGTGCAGTGAAGACTCCAGGGACAGGCTCTGTGAATCACTTCAGAGGTGGAAATTTTGTGGAACTACGGAATTGATAAGATGCATATTTTCCAATCTGGACCAACAGTGTTGTTTTCTGACAAAGTGCTGTCCTTTGTGTGAACTTTGCTCATTGTAATACCAAAGCACACCTCCATCCCAAAGGTTACCTGCCTTCAAAGTGTGACCACCCGTCACTGAGCTTGTGCCCAAAATTTTCTTTATCTACACCTTTAAAAGCAAAGCAAGAGAATTTTACACCAATCGTAATAAAGGTATTAGGACTAGAGTAACTCAAGCTCCATCTTGAAGGTAGAAAAATAATATAAAAATTACTTAAGTAACAGGGAATGTTAGGGAACATACCATCACAGATTATCTCTCACTCCTGGGGTCAGTTGATGGGCTGAGCCTCTCTTCCTCCCCCACAGGGATGTCCTTGGGTAAGATCTGGACTTTCTGTGTACTTCCCAGGAAAACTTAGAAATCTCTGTAGAGCTAATTTTTAACTTGATCAATTTTGTAACTGAGCTATATTACCTACAATCTTGATATTTGCCCGTGCTTTTGCAGGCAGTATATTTATCACCAGCAATCCATAAGAACCTGCAATCCTGTTGCTGTTCACATAGCTGGTTGCAAATGTCTCTCATTGGGCACTGTGTGTGAGAGTGTGACTTGATGGAAAGTGCAGCACATTATTAAGTCCATCCATGATATTGGACTTAAGAGTGCTGAACAGAATAAACTACACCCTTCTCATAGCTGGCCACTGGTGTAACCAGATTGAAGGTATAGTGCACTACTGAGTGTATCTGTGTTATCAGACTCATAGTGCCAAATTGGACATCACTCACAACCTAAGCCTAGATGATCCCAGTTCCTCTGATATCTGAGGGCAAGCTGGAATGCAAGGGGGGTTATTTTCTGCCAAATTTCTGTACCTCTTAATGCAACAACAAGGGAAACAGTGGATGATATTGAGAGAGCTGCCTAAGCTCTATCTGTACTTTTTGGATCAGTAAGACAGACTTGACATATGTACATACCACAAAAACTAAGCAAATGAAATGCATAGTTACTGCTACTGGTACTAATTTCATATTACTTTTCTGTTAAAACTTTTGATCAATATTTCAGTCAGCATACAGATTCTGTTAGCAGGACATTGGGTAATGTTTAAAATAAGTGGAAATTCTATGTTCTGATTCTGTTCAATATCAGTATCAAGTACACTGTTTGATTTAATATCCAGTGCAGGAAGTTAATCCTATGTCAAGTCTACCAAATTTACTGTCTCTTAAGTGGAAATCATTTGCTTGTGTCAACAATAACCAATAGACTGGAGATCTGATGCAAAAAGTTTTAAAACTGTATAGAATACAGAGAGTAGAAATCCAGCTGGATGATTTTTGATATTTGCTATACTTAATTTCTTCAGTGTCCAACAACTAAATACATTATAATAAACAAGAGTTCAAAATGTTGAAAAGCACTTCTGAAAGGAAAAATCAGACCAGAACACTTAAGACAGAGGCAGAATTGAGTGAAGGTTACCACATGAGGAATCTGTAAGAAAAACAAGATCTGAAAAAAAAAAAAAAGTTGTGTATTTGCTCAAGTAAGATTTAGATCCACTTAAAAAAAAAAAAAAAAAAAAAAATACTTGGTTGCTCTATCCAAAAGCTGAAATAGAATGAGAATAGCAAAAGAAGTGGATATTTTTCAAATTTATGTAGAAAAACCTTCTGAAGAATAAAACTAATGTTCTGTAATTTCTGAACTTCTACTCAAAGACAGTAGATGTAAATGGTCCATAGTGACTCAGAAGACAAACATTTATCAAAAAAAAAAAAAAAAAAAAAAAGCCTCATCTGCAAAACTTGGAATTTTGCATCTGTTGGGAGCTGAATCAGAACAAATCCTATCATGCAGTGAGTGTTTCCTGTAAAAGTGCAGTATGAGCCAGGTTCTCTCCTACAAATGTCATCTGTATGGGTTATGTATGGCTACGCCCTGCTCTCAGGGTCTGCTGTCAGGTATCAGACACTAGCATAGAAAGATGCATTTTGATGGTAAGCACCAGGTAATTTTGTGGCCAAAATTAGTATGAGTACATATCTGAAATTTAAATAAATAAATAAATAAGGCAGGCCATGACAAAACCAACCAAACAAAAACCTAAAAAAGCCAACAAGCAGTGCCAGCTGGTTTGCTAAAAATATTTCATGAAAATAGTTTGTGAGTTGAGACTACCGAGAGCAGGACAGGGAGCATTCACTCCTCACCTACACAGCTTTAATAGTTGCCACAAAAAGACAAGTAAGCTACACACATCTCTTAAGAACAGTTACTTTATCATTAAAAGAAAAAAGTACAGATAAATCTAAATAAATTTGAACACACAAAATAAAACAAAGTCTAACTTATTACTTCTATGGCATATTATGAATGTCCAATTCACAGAGATCTTCCAACAGAGATTACAGTTTCAGGGTGTCAGAACAAAAAAATATTCTGATCTCCTGCAAATGAAACAAGACCAAAGTTTATTTCTCCATAATCTATACTGGGTCTTCTCTAAATACAGCAGTTAAAAAGTGTGTAGCATTAAAAGCTAACTTCAATCTTATTTAAAAATTATGAGAAAAATATAAGTTATACATCCTTAATAATGTTTAGTTGAATTCAGTATTACTAATAAGTAAGACTCGAGTTATTAAACTAAAGGTTGACCTCTTTTGGTACTGTATCACAGCTTCTTTCTTACTTTCAGTTGTTTTGCTACTGCTTACAGCTTGCTAATGGAAACTATCTTAGTGCTGCAAGTGTATGAGCTAAGAGTGTGAAGTATGATTAAGTTAGAACTCAGAAAGCAAAACCCAGATTCATTATGCTTATTTTCCACGGTCTTATCAAAGATGGAAGATCTTTTGAGGACTTAGACACTTATGCAGAGATAATAGCTTCCAATATTTTTCATTTTTCAAGACTGTAACCTTTACTGTATTCTTGACTTCATTTTTTTTAATGCAAAATACTTTACTGAAAAATATTGTTGGTTTGCTTTTTTGCAGTAGTAATTAATTATCCTTAATGTTTTAGCTATTTTTTTTAATTCAGCAGTTTTTCTGGGGTATTCTTTTAAAGTCTGTTAGAATGTAATACTAAAAAACTTTGACCAAGTAATAAATATATTTTAAGTGAAAAAAATTAGAAAGTATTTCTTGGATTCTATTTTATTGATGATCAATTATAGTACCTTAGTGTCTTCCTACATTTGCACATAAACCACTAATTTTCAAGTAAAAAATACATCAGGTTTGTATTGTGCAAAGGGTTACTTTTAAATACTTGTAAAAAAACAGTAACATTGTTTTTCAAAGAAGGGAGGGATAATGAAATACTTGTAAATGTCCCTATCTTTGAAATAGTTTGAATACTTTGAAAGTATTGCAGATCATGGCTTTACCTCAGAATAAACTGAGCCATTAGTTGATGTGATGACTAAAATTAAAATGGTATAAGCACAGAATAGAGCAAAAAGAGAAGTGATGCATCAGTCTGTTACCTATATTCACAGATAGGAACTTGTTTATCCATTTAACCCCAGTTGATGAAATCAAAATATTTTCCAAATATTTCTTAACTCTTACTGGTTCCACAATTGCCTTTTTTTTTTTTTTCAGATTTGCATCATAATGCATCACTGTATTTTAATGTGTATATATATTTTCATAGCATACATAAAATTGATTACTGTGTAAATCTTGCCAATGGCCCAAATCGGTGTAACTTCACAACTCCAAATTCTCTTGGGGTTTTCTTCAGGACTAACAGTCTTTAGAAGAAGCCAAACTAGTTAACCTGTTACAAAGACAACAAGTTTTCTTACCTGCAAGCAGAAGATGGGCTTGACTACCAAGATAACAATGTGAAATACTGCAATCATACGTGTTATACTGAATAGCACTGAGAACCTGGCATGTGTGCCTTCAACCTATGCTTCAGTTAAAACACCTCTAGAGTTTGGAATTATGACTAAATACTATCTTTCTGTGAAGGTAAAAGCTATGCACACACGGTCTTTCTAATAAAAACATAAATCCCTTGAAAATCATGATTCTGCTTTCATTAAATCTGTTTACTTTTTGAAAGTAGTTTACAGTAAAACAAAGTTTTTGGCTCTGACTTTCCTCACTGTATGTTCTTGGCTACTTTACTGCTAAAAGAATTATCCTAAGATCACATTTAAAAGGTTATTCACAAGGTCAATTACCAGGCCATTACAAGATTGGTGGCCATGCTGCTTTCAGCAATGCAGTTTTTCTGAACTTGCTGTGCAGCCACCAAAAATCCTGGCAGATTTTTCCCTATGCCAGTGAGAATCCCATGTTGATATCCCCCCAAATTAGTTCAGCCATCAAAAGTTAATTGAACAAAACACAATAAAGCTCTATAAATTGGCTTTTTCAACAGTGCTTTACTTGAGAATAGTTATTACTCATTCTACTGTCAATTCATTCCAAATGCAACTTTTATGAATATCATAAATAATTTTCCTATGTCCCTCGATGTAATTAATTCTCTCACTTTAAACATAAATTTTCTGAAGCATGGGTGTAATTTTTACACAATCTATATAAAACTTTGACTTAAACAATGAGAATATTTGTTACAATCGAGATTATGTTTTTATTCATTGATTTTCCTAAGAGTATCTTCTACCCCTTACTGTATGACAGCAGTCATACAGTAAGAACATCTGTGCCCTGGGTTCCAGATAGAGTATTTTACAATCTGCCTTTACAGTGTGTGCATAGTTCCTGTTCCCTACGATATACACCTATGCCACTAGCTTCAAGAAAGAAAATGGGCTGACCATCCAGTGAGGAAATGAAAAAATGTTGGTCTAAATGTGGACTCAGGAGTAAAGAAGCAATGTAGTTAGTGAAGGAAATAATTTTAAAGGGTTCCCATTGTCATTTTAATATGCTTTGGTTAGCAGTGCAGTCTCATTCTCACAAATCAGACACGTCCATAATGACAGCCAAATGCATAGGCGAGCTCAGACTTGAGAATGCCCTTGGATGCATGAAGGGATTCATGTGCCTTAACATGTCCAACTGTTTGGTATCTCATAGCATGACTGGACAGGTTACAAGTACATCTGTGCATGTAGGTGAACGTCCTTTTTTTGTACAGAAATTTGAGAAAAAAGGTCATTCATAAAGAGTAGTTTAGACAATTGTTACCACTAAATCTCAAAACATCACTGGTAATAATGTTTAGCCACCAATTTTTGCCTTATTTGGGTAGACTACAGACTTTGATCACTTCTCAGATGACACCCGTCTGATAAAGTTAGACTAGAAAATTTAGTTGCTTAGCACATTGCTTCACAGATTCAACACAGATTAGATCTATCATCTACTTCCCATACCACCTCCTGTGGAAAAAAAAAAAGCATCAGCAACATCCAGGGCTTCAAAATTCTTTTTCTATAGCCTATAGGGACAGAACACCTAAAACAGCCTAACATCCAGGGCAGGTAATTCTGCTTTTGTGGCCCAAGGGAATTTTCATAGGGTAAGACAAGTGCTCAGTCTACTCAATTAAGGGAATATACTTGTCTGCTGAAATCCTGGGATAAATCAATCTAAGAGGTAGAACCTGATCTGAAGACAAGGCTCATTTATACAATCAGAATTGTAATTTTATTTATTTTTTTCAATTCTATCTCCTAAAATTCATGAAAGGCAAAAGTCATAATAATTTTATTTATAATAAATATTAAAGTCTTCAATGCAAGTTACATACACAATATATACATGGAATTCAATTTTGCTCAGCATAAGAAGATAATTTGGGCTTCGTATAGTTCACTAGCCAGCATATTAAAGAAAAGTCTACTGGAAAAGATTCCACCAAAAATTTTCATGGAGTGAAGTATTTCATATTAACTTTTTAATGTATTTGTCCTAAAAAGTAGTTACATCTATTTCCTTGTGTTTAGTGGTATTTCATAGATCTTTTATTGACGTAGCTATTTGGTTCTTGGGATCTTTTACACCTCAGTAACCACAGCATCTTGCAAGGAACTATAAAATTTAATTTTGTATTCTTTGAAGACATTCTTTTTACCAACAGTCTTCATTCATTTAAGTCTCTCAGCCCGGTATTAAGAGAAATAAATGCATGTAAATTGCATGTTTCTTCCCTGCATCTCTTCTACCATGGGAAACCCTTGCATAAGTAATGCATGGCCTTTGCAATGCTTTTGCATCAGTTTATGCTTTATCCTTCTCTGTACCTTTTTGAATTCTATTGTGTATGCCTGGAGTTAGCCCAAATGGTATCTGGTGTGGTAAAATCACTTGGTCCAGCTCCGCTAAAGTGGTTGGCCAGTACAGACCTGTTTTCACAGGGACATGACTGTTGAAGAGTCTGAAGCAGGCAATATGCCAAAGGGGTGACAGGCCTTTGAATAGTGTGATCATCTGCAAATGGGAATGCTAAGAATGATTATTTTCTTGCATTTAATTAGAACTTCCCCTGCTGCAGATTGTGCCCATTACCTTTCTCCATGCCTCACCAAGGAGAATCTGAGTCCAACTTCTTTGTAAATACCTATAGAAAGCTGAAGCTTGCAGTTAGAAGTCCCTGTAGTCTTGTTTTCTTTAGGCAAAACAAAATCAGCTTCTTCAGCCTTTCTTCACACAGATACAGTCCCTGACCACCTTGGGTACACAGCAGAATTCCTTCTAACTGGAGTCACACCAAATTAGACCATAGTCTGTGTAACTCACTTTCAGTCTCTCAAAGTGAATGCTTAGAAAATGCTTAGAAAAAGAGAAGTGAAAAGCAAGTTTAAAGTTCTATTTATCTAGGGTGTACTCTACGGTAGAATAAACATGTCTTGACACACTGTTTGTACCTTTGTACTAAAAATCTTTGATTTTTTTTTTTCTTCCTTCTCTTCTCTTAACCCTTTCCAGTCATGTTGTACTTGTAATATTGCAAACACAGCCTTCACAATGCCTTCACTGTTCAATGCAGTTCTACATACTGGCTTGTCAGGATGTATGGATAATCACCCTGAATTAAAATTAAAAATTTGTAAGTATGGGATTTGACAGTAACATTTAAAAGCAAATTACTTTTCATCTAATTATACAGTCGCAGAAAAGCAATAAATTCTTAAAAAGAAAACTACAGGCCTAGAGGGATGTTAACAAGCAATATCATGAAGAACATTGTAGAAATAAGACGCTTTGTAAGACCAGAGATGCTTTATTGCTAGTCCTCAATATAGAATGGAAATGACATTTTTATTTATTTCCTAGTTTAGATCATCACATATTTCCATGATGATAAGCTTTTCAGGTCAGAGGCCACATCTTCCAGTGATGTTACTCAGAGCACTGCAATTTATCCTGTCACATGGAGAACATGAGTTGGATTTCTGCTTAAGATTTATATTGTTACTGCCCTAAACAGTACCGAAGTTGCTACTAGGACTGCAAGGAAGACTATCTGTAAATAGCTAAATGCAGGACAGAAATATAGTACAATGCTAGCTAATTTAATCCTTATCTGTAGACCAGCTAGTTTTAATATAATCACAATATTCTTGAAATCTGGTTCTAGTTTAACTTGTTGACTCTACCCTCTACTTCTCCTTTTAACGAGATACTTACCAAGAGGTCAAGGACAAAGATAACAGCCTTCACCTCTGAAATGATAATGGACAGAAGATGAACGACTGTCTGAAGAGTTGCTGCCCCTGGAAGCAAAAAAAATTACCTTCTTAAAAACCTGCCAGATCCCAAGCAGTAAATAAACCCAATCACAAGATACAATAGCAAAATTCAGTTACATGATGTGATGCTCTACACATTATACAACTCCATAGATTTACTTAAGTCCCTACATTTACAGAATGGTAAGGGTTGGAAGAGACCTCTGGGGATCGTATAGGGCAATACCTCTGTTAAAGCAGGTTTGCCTAGAAGAGGTTGTATAGGAGGGTTTTGAAGGTCTCCAGAGGAGGAGACCACAACCCCTCGGGGCAATCTGTTCCAGTACTCCATCACCCTCAGAGAAGTTTTTTCTTACATTAAGATGAAAAATCCTGTGTTGTAGCTTGTGCCCATTGTCCCTTATCCCATCAGAGGGCACCACTGAAAAGAGACAGGCCCCAATCTCCCTTCAGAAATTTGTAAGCATTGATAAGCTCCTCTCTCAGACTTCTACAGGCTAAACAGCCAAAGGTCTCTCAGCCTTCCCTCACAAAAGAGATGCTACATCCCCCTAATCATCTTCGTAGCCCTCCATTGGACTGTGGAGTAGTTCTGCGTCTCTGTTGAACTGGGGAGACCAGTACTGGACACAGTACTTCAGATGTGGCCTCACTAGGGCAGTGTAGAGAGGGAGGAGAACCTCCCTCCATGTGATGGTCACGCTTATTAATGCACCCCAGGATTCCATTGGCCTTCTTGGCCAATAGACCACACTGATGGCTCAGTATTAAATTGTCCACCAGGATACCCAGGTCTTTCTCCATGGAGGTGCTTTCCATCAGGTCAGCCCTTAACCTGTACTGGTGCATAATGTACATGATGCAGGACTCTACACTTGCCCTTGTTGAACTTCATTAGGTTCCCCTCCACCCAGCTCTCCAGCCTGTCCAGGTCTTGCTGAACAGCAGCATGGTCTTCTGGAGCATCAGTCACCTCCCAGTTTTGTATCATCTGCAAACTTGCTGAGGGTACACATTATCCCTTCATTCAAGTAATTTATTCATGTGATTTATACAATTGCTTCAAGCTAGGTAATAACCTGGAACAGTAACATGGTCATCATTGCCTCTAGGTATTTTTCTGTATTGCTGTTCCAAATACAATAATAACAGCTTTCAATAATAAAGTGAAATGAGCAATCCTCCTAGCAAATGCTAAAATGTGTTCCAGTTCTTTTGCAAAGACTTATATGTGATTTATATACATAATATATTTAAAGATGCTTATCAGCAACACATATTGAAAGACTTAAAAACCTTCATTTGCGTCTTCTGCTTTTTCTTTTCCCTCTTTACAGCCTTCTGTCCTGGAACACTGGCAGTATCCCTGCCACAGAAACAAAAGAACACAAGACAACAAAGGAGAGAGAACCTAAAGTATTACAGAAATACAGACTGTGCTACTGAAATGCAATCTTAGCTTATGTTCCTTCATACCATTACATCTATAGCTGAAGAAGGAACAGTATGATAATGAAAACAACCATACGAAAAAGTTAAACTCTGACATTAAGATGGTCGGTAATTACTGAGTTAGTTTGCTGTATTTCCTCTTCAGCCAGAAGGCTCTCAGGACAAGCAGACAGTAGTCAGCCTGAGATAACAGTGTTTATTATTTAGTTATTAATTAAAAAAACCCCCACAAAACAACAAACCCTAGATGTCTTCTTGCATTTCAGCTGCTTTATGTTTTCTTCTTTTTCTACAGTCAGAATATGTTTTGTGTTCGTAAGCTGAAGGATCATCAGCCAATTTTGTACTCAAAAGAAAAAAAAACCAAACCTGTTTTTTAGGGGAAAAGGTCTTACAAACAGTAAATTAATCAAAAGGTAAAGAAAGTAAATGGGAAGAGTTCCCTCTGGTATTTTTAACACATGATAAACCAGTGCAAATAATTGCAAAAGCCTTATGTATCATTTTAATATCTTTATAATTTTAGTGTTGCTTTTATCATTGTGAAATGCATATATATATGTATATATACAT
>JAAGNO010013853.1:11145-42153 GCA_033439905.1 Ceryle rudis | reverse complement strand
ATACATATAAATATATACTTTTTCATGTGTATTGATCAGAAGGAAATTACTCCCAAAACTTAATTATGCTTCTTTCTTTTTTCATTAATATTCCAGCAAATTAGCTCTTTTGTGATGTCTGTAAAAATAGCTGAAGGATTATCCTTGGAAAGGTAAATTTAAATTTAAACCAAAATATTTGAACTAAAACCTTGACTATATTCACCCATGTAAGGGGCAAAAATATAGCCTGACTCATTCAAATATTATTCATCATTAGAGCTCACACTGTAAGGTCATGTAAAGCCACACATATAAACACATCTAAGGAAATACTAAAGATTCAGCTTCTTTTATGTTCCTGCACAGTGTTGGAACTTCATGAATTTTAAGCTTTCACATACCTTTCATTGTCTCTATTTATTTGTAGCTAGTTATACTGGAAAACTGATAAATATTTAGGTATAGAGCTGAAGAATACCCAGCATTCCAGACCTACTTAAATGTTGTTCGATAGAAAGGGTGTTCAGAAGCTGCTTTTAAATTCTTTTCTCAATTTCTGTCTTTGTTTTTCTTAACTGAGTAAGACATCATATTCTTGCATAACTTCAGAGTACAGCAGTTACTACACAGGTTTTATCTTACTGGATTTCAGTACTTAACATTTCTTATTTGGCTTCCCTCACTTGTACCCTCAACAAATTTCAGGTGTGCCCAGTATCATCACACTATCTTTGTCTGGTAGTGAGAAGGCACACGTTTACAAATTACTGCATTTTGCAAACAGATAGTCATTCATAACACGTGATATTCCTGTAGATGAGACGAGCAGCGTGCCAAACAAAGAAGCGAGCCTCGCTCATTCAGCTTGAGGCTGAGAGGTAACAACTAATCCCCCATTCCATAAGCACCAGTTGTCACAACGTCATCTGTGCAATAAGTACTGGGGAGATAGTGCTACAGCATCGTGCTTTAATGATGATTGTGCACAACAAAAGTGTAGTCCTGGGTTAACGATTGCAAATGAAATAAAGGCAAGTGCATAATCAAGATGGTATTTTAGAAATCAAGATTTATGACTTCTACTTGTGGTAAGACATCCTGTAATTGTTGTATTTTCCTCCTCCACCTACTCTCATTGTGCATGGATGAATACACATATAATTAAAAATACCTTGCTATGTGTATTTAAAAAGACAATACCCTGATAATGACATGTGAGGAACAAACATATATGCTAAATAAGTGCAAGAGATCTGAACATGCTTTATTTTAATGCTCATGTCTACTCTACCTGGAATCCTCCAAGGCTTCCCCTTTGTAGCAGTTACAGCATAGAAAAAGACAGGGAGAATTCATAGCTTTGTATACATCTTGTAAGTTGTATCACCCTCCAAAACTCTACGAAATACGCTAATCTGTCTGCTATGTTGACCTACTCATAACTAAACTTTTGGCAAGTGTGTATACATTTTCCACAATGCCCAGCTGTAGTTTGGCAGGCAAAGCCCTACAAACCCAAGCATTTAATTTGTTTCTGTCCACATCTGAAAAAGGCTGAGCTCACCTAAACAAGCATGTAACCTCTAAACTTGCTGTAAAGTTAGTGCCTCTGTATGGAGAGTTAATAACAGACATTTACAGTTCTGTAAGCACCGGGGAAGAAAACAGCTGAACAAGGACATTTCTTGTACTGGTAAAGATGTAGCAGCTAACAATTGTTTGCATTATGCTGGAGTATTAACTTAATATTTTATTTTAAACAGACTTCCTTAGTTCAGAGTATATGGTATCTATAAAATCCATTCTCTTTCTACCAGTCTTCGAAAGTATGACACTGTGCTGGGGAAGGTTAAACATATTTTTCTAGAACTGTTTCCTAGCCCAAGAAAGTTAAATAGATTATGTTGTTCCCATCCCGTGATAACTATGCAGAAAGTTCTGTGGGTTTTTTTTGTTTGTTTCGGGTTTCTTTATGGTTTACTTTGTTTCAGTTTTGCCATCATCACCTTTTGTTTGTTGATGTGTGTACAAAACTTCTAGCTGTTTGCAAAAGAGACATATATCCCACATGCAGGACCGCTGGTTTTGTAGACAGGCACTAAATATTAGACTGCAGAAAGCATTATTTAAGGTTTTCAAGAATGCTACTAGCTGCACTATTAGTCACTGAATGCTATAAAAATAATGTGGTATCTAACCTAGATTATCAATAAAAAAAGTAGTAATGTATTTAACATGGTAAGCTATGTTATTTTGAGCCTAGGCAGGTGTATCTTACCTTTTTGTAAGCTAAGTTGGAGGTTCGGGGGACAGATGATTCTTGATCAGTTGAAACACTATACAAGAGTGATATAGATTTTATATATAAAGTGTTACAGTTTTGTTTGGAGAGGAAGTGAAGGATGGGTGGTAGGAGAGGTGTCTTCCAGCCTCTCATTCTCAAGCTTTCTGTCTAAGCAAAGCAGGAACCATAGGCTGAGAGAAGTGTCATTTTGGTTACATGGCAGCAGCTGAAGTAGGACTTTACAGGAGTATCAGGTTTTGCTGAAGTTCCAGATATTCTTCCAGGTAGAGGTGGAGCTACTTACACACAATCACCCAAACTGATACTTTTCATGGTGCTTTTGTGAGACGCAAAGTTCTCAAGAACCTGGGGCAGGCTCCTAACTTCCCAGAATCACTTTGATCTTCACTGATCCTTTCCAAAGGAGATTTCAGGAAGGAACAAATGCCTGCATGTTCAGCCCAACTGGAAGAAGATTGTGAGCAGCTTTACAGCTCAAGGCATAGATAGATCTGGCAAAGAAGTGGCAGATGGCTGAACTATGGCACTTGAAGAGCTGCTCCCCGTGCCTCTTAGTCTTGTTAACACCCAACAGCTGTGAGGAAAGCTACTCACAAGTTGCACTAGACAACGAAACGCACAGGGCCAAATGTTTCAGTAGCTTTTGTTTTGGGAGAGTGCTTACCGCTGTATCAGAACATCGACTTTTCTCACAGGTCAGTGCTTTGCTCTGAAGCCCTATTAAAACATGAGGTTACCTGCCCCATGGGCCTATGGTTGAGCTAGCTGCAGTCAGTGAAGGCTGAGCAACAAAAAATACAGCTGTCAACAATTTAAATCTATTCAGGGGGAACTCGGTAATGATTCTGTTGCACCTCCCAGAAAACAAAGAACGTGCACCTTTTGCATACCACAGGCACAAAACCCCTCCATACCCTTGGAGCAGGAGGATCTTCTGAGCCTGTCTGCTTCACAACCAAAGAGACACGGAGCAATGAAGAGCTGGATGATAATTCCCAGTAGGTTTTACAGCTATGCTGGAATTACTTCACACTTAAAGCCAAGACTCACTTACCTAAGATTTCAGTGTGTAATATTCCTTTTAATTATATTGAAATTACTGTTACATTCCAAAATAAGGTGCAGTTCAGTGAGTCTCCACAACTGAGTATAAACCTAAAGCTCCCTATATCCTTCAGCTAAGGACTCTGTCAGCACGTGTCACACGTTTTCTTGCTTTTCTTTATATGAAACACTCAAGTCACAGAAATCCTACTGTATGATTACTCCTAACCTGACTTTCTCTTTTCCAGTATTGCCTAATCAAGGTGCAAACAGCACTACACATCAAAAAGAATTTCTGTCCTACTTAATCCTTGTGACTCCAATCTCTTGACACTTTGTACATGCTCATTTGGAGAAAAATGTTTCCTGTTCTTCACAATATTGGACTATATCCCTGATAGTGCTGATAAAACCCAATAGACTGGAAAAAAAAAAAAATCAGATCTTCATGATTATGTTTTTAATTGGTTGTAATGCCAGGCCTAACACTTTCAAAATAAAGAATACTTGCAATACTTAGAAAATTAAGTCCTAGAATGTTTCATGTACAAAACAGACAAAAATGAAATCTGTACTCACAAAATTAACCTACAATTGCTCACATCCTTCTGCAACAGCACTACCTGTAAGCATCCAGCTGTTCCAACTGAATGACTTCATATGTATTTACCTCTAACTCCTTATGCATGTATTCACCTGCAAAAGATCCAAAAAATAATCTGACAAATGCGTCTCCGCTGAAATTATACATACAAATGTGTGTAACACTTGAAACACTTATTGCAGCTGTACATGTAAGTTTGAATAATGTGTCTATGTTTGCAAAGATAATGAGATACCTCTTCAGAAACTACAGCAATTGCATTGCATGATAATAAAGCTACAAATTAGTTTAGAATGCCTGTCCCATCCTTGGAAATTCTCAGTTCTTATTAGTGAAACTGGGAGTTTTGAAAAGGGTTGACATTTATGGTGTTCTTGTACTCAGGACACTGACATTAGTCAAAGTACTTGTTTTTACTACAATTTCCTTAAAAGAGGCAAAGGTGGTATAGTACCTGTAACAGATTGAAAGACTTACCTCCAGCATCCTTCAGTTTACACTAGTCTGATGTTTTTTAGTTAGTTAAACCTGATGGCACCTCTTAGTGTCAATGTATCCACCAATTCTTTCTAGTCCCTAAAGAAGACCTACTTGGATGGTCAAGATGAGAGCAGCATGACAGATGCTCAACTACAGAAATTAAGAATGTGCCTTTCCTTCCCTCTTTCACTTACAGACTGACTGAAAGTAGTGTGGTAATGGGATTCTGGGACCTCTTGGTACAAAAGAGAGGAGAATCCCAGCCTGCTCCATCAGAAAGTAACTTCCTTTACTACTTAGTTCCTTCAATTTTCAAATGAACAATGACTAATTCTTTTGTAGAACAAATGTTTGGAGGGACGACTTAATATGCAAGTTAAAGTTTCTATAAAGGCCGACATACCAGCTATTTTAACTACAAGTATCTGAGTTATTCACAGACAAGATAAAACAACGATTTTCAAGGTGTGGTCAAGAGATTCCTGGGAGCACTTCAATACAAGCATCACTTAAAAATTTTGCAAGAACAAGAGCTGCACACCATCTACCTGTTATCATCTGCAGCTTTTAAATCTTGTTTTTTGAAAACCCACTTCCCCCCCCAGTCATTACCATGCAAGCAATTGTTGTGGTAACATTACAAATGATACATAATAAAAAAAAGGTCCGTGCAAGGCCTTCAACCATTTTAAGATCTCTCCCAGAGATGAATACTACATCTTACAGCTGGATTCATGCCTGAGGCAGAAAGTTGAGCAGTTATGGAAAGGATTAAGTTTAAACAGTAGAGTTGCTAAGGAATACTTGTACATCATGAAATAAGATAGAACACGAACAGGAAGAGTCATATTTAGTGATTAATTAAATGATTACTAAACCGAGCTCTTACATTTCTTTCTCATAATTAAGGGAAACACTGGGTTTAGGTAATTGGTAGTATATTTAAACAAAAATATACATTGCACAAGGATAAAACCAACACTGAAACTGCAAAGATTTCAATCTCATGTAAGAAATTAAAATGATGTGTTAATTGAAACGTGTAAATGGGACTTAGTAGTCAAAATAAATATTTAATAAAAACCACACACCCATGACAAAGTATCAAAACAACAGAACTTAGTGTTTGAAAGGATAGTATTTACATTTCCTTATGCTAAACATTGCTAAATTCAGTGCCTTTATTATCACACTGCCTTCAGCAATTGTTGCTTTTATTAGCATTATAAAAAGTCATGAGAATAGGAACACTGTTCCAATGACAGAAATAGTAAAGCCAGTTTGCTATAAACAAGGAAGAATTCACTACACTAAGGAGTAAATCCATAGCCATTGATACAAAGTCAACAAGGACTACTGCATAGCATACTGGTTATTGTACCAAAAGTGCATTTTATCAGCATTCAGTGAACTAGGGAAAAAGTGAAGAAAACCCACCCTTTTTATGTAATTTTTAAAACCAACCAGAAGATTGACAGTTGAAGAAAAAACACACGTTTCCTTTAACAGTAAAAGCATAGTTTAAAGATCTTAAGAGCACCGTAAGTTTTCTGTCAGGTAAAACTACAAATCATTAGCATTGTAAGTAAAGAACAATTAAAAGGTTATTGTATCATTCCATATTTAGAACACAGCTTATAATTTTAGCATGTTGTCGCATCCTCCTGAACTACAACCAGTGGCATTTTGATGACTTTTTTGTGAAGTTCTGGAAGCAAATTATGTAAAGAAAAACTCTTCTTCATGTATAGCAGAGGTCTAGAAAGATTTAAAATGAAGATGTGTAAACTTAAATGTGGGTAGTGTTAATACAAACATTTATATGGGGGAAAAGCAGCAGTGTCTGGCTTATTCCATATATTCTCTGTGCAGTTCTTATACCAGTTCTTTGAAAGTAGCATTACTAAATATCCCTGATTACCAATGATTTTTATGAGTGCTATTTTATCACTATTAGGATTATGCATTTAAGGTTATTCTCAACTCTTTATCCTTCGATTCCTGCCTATTCCCTGCATCATATTTAAAAGTTGCACTTTTCTCACATAAAACACTGTAATACCTTTTGCTGCTTGCCAAGTGATATGTAGTCAACATTATTTCTGAGACCATTTTCCTGTTGGATCACATACTAAACAATAATTAAAAACAGTATTCTCCCCTTCTTCTATTGTGACATGATAAACACTATTCACCATTTAATATACGTTCAATCTCTTCTAGTCTTTTCAAAGCTGCAACTCTCTTTTTCTCAATGTCTTTGATTTCTTTTGTAGATTTTTTGGGAGTGTCTTTGTCCATATTGTTTTTCTCTGTTCGTTTCTTACTTTTTGAGTGCACTTTATTGTTAGCAACTGTTGTTTGGGTAGTTTTCTGCTCATTTTTTACTTCTTTCAAATTTTGCAAAGAATTTTTTTTTTCTTCTGCCCCTGAAGTTGGAGTTCCATCTGCTGGAAGTGTGGACTGTTCTGTAGCACCAAGTGATGCAATTTTACTTCTAACTATGTTTAGATGACGCTGAATATACTCTTCATGAGGTGCCAGTGCTAGCGTTTCAACCAAACATTTTTCCGCTTTTATTAAGTCTCGCTCTTCAAAGTAAACCACACAAAGATTATGTTTTCCTTGTACATTTTTGGGATCCAGTTGCAAAATTTTTTCAAAACACATTTTTGCTCCAACGATATCCTTTTTTTGGTTCATAAGTATATCTCCTTTCAAAATCAGACCTTTGGTATGATCAGGATAGTATCTTAGTAGCTCTTCCAGGATTGGCAAAGCCATCAATTCCTTTGATGTCTGAGAATAAAGCAGTGCCAAATTGAACAAAGCACTTCGGAAGTTTGGCTGTAACCTAATAGCTTTTTTCATCCATGCCTCTGCTTCTGGATCTTTTTTGTCGTCCATTGCCAGCATACCTAAGTTGAAGTAACCATTTGCATCCTGTGGTTCTTCTTTCACATAATGCAACAGTCTTTGTTTAGCTTCAGGTCTAAGTCGAGCATCACCTAAATGACAGAAAATACATTTAATTCTGGATTTAGTCTGAAAGATATTTAGACCGGGCCTATAAAATACTGATTTTCATACAAATTAAAATGTAACATGTTTAACAAAATTGTAACAGGGAAAGGGTTGAAAATGCTATTTTTTTTGTTATTGTAACAGCAAAAGAAAATGACAACTACCTTCTTTATATAATGAAAACACTTAAAGTTGACTTGTAGCCAAAGTCAGCATCATTATTCTATTAACTGTTGAATTGTATTTAGGTTTCATAGAACAGATACAAAAGGTGTCTCTACAAGTATAAGAGAAGTTATTTTCATGCACCTTTGAGCAAACAGAATGCAGAGAAGACATGACTTCTGGCAAACCAGCTCATAGAGAGGCAAGCTTGGAGTGGGAGATCTCATTTTGTTAAAACAAGATGGAAAGACTTTTAAAGACAGATATCACATAGGGTGACTTCAGATGTAGCCAGGCTAAAGTATCTTCTAACATCAAACCAGAAAAATCTACAACTCCTACATGTTATTTGAATTAAGTCTGAAAAAGATTTACTAAAATAATATTATCTGATAACATCAGGATTAGCTAGACTAGCTTGTAGTTTTTGCTATTTCTCTGAATACTCCAGTGACCATATTTTATTAAGGAACTCCACACACAGCTTTACGGAAGGATGGGGGAGCAGGGAGCTGGTTTTAAGCACCTTCTTTTCACCTGAAACAGTGCTGCACCTCCCAGTATGAATAAATGAATACCAGAGAGCTAATGTTTCTGCTTATTTGAAGCTCCTTGTGCTTCTACACAAGAAACAAGGCATTTCTAGTACTAAACTTACAATGTGAGAAGAGATGGAGAATGATCTATTTGCATCAGCTCCAATCAACTCCATAGTACCTCCTTCTTATGGGCAGTTTACCATCCCAACAAAAGGGAAACAAACCTTACTAATCACTGGTCAAATACACCGCAACAGCTTGAATTCAGAAAAGGCTTACACTTGCCCGCACAGATAGAAACTGTACATATGAAAAAAATAAACTCATGAAAATCTGACTTAATTCATCCTAATTAGCAGTATTGCAGAAGAACCTATGAAAACTTCATATTTCCTAGGGCTAGATTTAAAGCCCACTGATTTCAGCTAATTTTTTTAGTCACTGAAGAAGGACATCAACCAATATAAATGGAAAACACATATTTTACTAAATATTACTTTTTTCAAGATTATATAACCACAATTTTGATGTTTGTGCAACTCTATTCTTTTGTAAATATTATACTGAAAATAAAAACTTGTATTAAGGATGCTGATCAGCTATCTATACACTTTGCACAAAGTCTACACATATACTACTAATAAATTACAAAGCTGAGTATTAAACAATTTCTTCTTTGATGTTGCTACAAATTTCTGCTTTTGAAAAATAAAATAGTTGAAAAAAAATAATAGTATGGATTCTATAAATACAACTACACAGTATTTATGTAAGGGACACGTAACATACCAGATTCCTGCATTAGCAGGGCTGAGTTGAATAGCGCCAGTTTATGCGTTGGGTTCAGTTCTAGTGCTCGGTTGAAATTCTTCAGGGCTTCTGTTGGATCTTTCAGTTCAATGTAAACGATTGCCAAGTTGTACCACAGGTCTGCATTGGTTCTGTCTAGTTCTAGAGCTCTAAGATAAGCTTCCTTAGCTTTCAGAGGTTTGTTCATTTTTAAAAGTAATTCTCCCCTGTTGAAGAATCAGATTTAACCTTCAACTTTTATCCATACTAATACAAAAATAATTGACAGGTTTTTTTAGAAGTTTTCCCTCCTGTAGAGAGATGTGAGATAACAGTGGTTTTTTGTGTGTGTTTCTTTGTTTGCTTTAAACACAAAACAATACAGGACCTTCTTTACATACCTAACTCGCAGTGGGAATCACAACTGATGAAATAGTAAAAAGAAGTCTCAATACCCAAAGCCACATTACCCCTACCTACATAGCTGATTATGTGCTTTTTAGTTCAGTCTTGCATTTTCTGGACCACCTTTAACAAAGAAGGATGAAGATAGCCCCATGATTACAACCAATCAAAAGCTTTTTACTTAAAAACTAAATCAGGAGATTAGAAATTTGAGTCATAAAGAAATCTAATGGAAGCATACTGCAATATAATGTTGGAATACACAACCTATAGGGAAACACATAATTTGAAGCAAGAATTTAAAAGGACAGGGCTTGTAATGAATAATTTATTATTGCCCCAAATATTCATCTTCTCATTTGGAAACGAATGAATTCCAGCAGCTAATTAAACTGTATGAAGTAAATACTGTTCATAGCACTGCAAATACATAAATGTTTACTAAAAAAATGTGTCTCTAAAATTAGAAAAGATACCTGCTGATGTAAGCCTGCTTGAAATCTGGTCTCATACTAATTGCTTGTCGATATAATTGATCTGCTTCTTCAAGGCGGGATTCATTTGCTCGAATTAAGTTTGCAAGATTGATATAAACATTGAGATGGTTAGGAGCAACTCTTGCTGCATACTTTTTACCTGGAATAATCTGTCAAAAAGGACATATGTATCACACACAGATGAGTAAGACTATGAAAGACAATCAATACAGATCTCCTCTTCACTCTACCACATCTGTTTTAGGGTATTACTGGACATTATAGTGTGTAGGCTCTTAATGATTACAAGTAGCAATTCTTCTTTTCCAGAAAATCATACCAAATTATAACCAGTATACTTTTTATTCCTTAATTCTACAAAGACATAGCTGACTTCTACATCATAGTTAATCTATCAGTAAATTAAGCTCTGCTACTATCTAATTGGGCTCAAGCAGACAGACAAAAAACAAACAGACCTTGCAAAATTTTCCCTATTCAAAGAATATTTCCAAAAACCTAAACTGGGACCTTCCTATGTTCTCAAAAATACTTCTCTTTTTCCTAAAGAGCTAGAAAAAGTAGTTTTTGCTAGGTATAAATCTAACCTAACAAATGGTAAAGGTAACAAAGGACATGTCTTTAAAAGCACGTTAAGGGAAAAAATTTTTGTTGCTGCTGTGGCTACCTTCTCCTGCTTTGAAGGCTCCTTTAAGTCTTCTCTTGGGGGCTCAGAAACTCAGTCATCATCAGTGTATTAGATGTAAGTGAAAATAAACCCACTGTGATTAGAAACTGTAGGTGTATGTTTTTAACTGCTGCTTTCCTTTATAGCCTCAATTTAAAAAAAAAAACAAAACAAAAAAACACACAAAAAACCCCCACCAAACCAAACCAACCAACCAAAAAACCACAACCCAAACCAAAAACGCTAAAGTAGTACAAAAAGTAACCTGAAATAGTGTTTTAATAAAGAAGTTCCGAGTCAGCACTTTTTTAACAGCCATGACTGTATACAACCTACTCTTTTAATAGATGTGTTAAAAAGAACCCCAAAACCAACCCTAGCAACTTTCAAGTATACAGCAAACACAGTCAAGAAATACAAAACACACAGTCAGGAAAAATACAAAAAAAGCCTATCATGAATATAGGTCTGAAAGAGTTCTCTCCTGTGACGGTAGATAAAATAAAGTCACTAATTACCTGGGGCATCAGTGATTTAGCAATCATATATGATTCTTCAGCTTCTTTCGTTTTGTTTAAGTTTTTGTAAGTTCTTCCTACATTCATGTGGGCACCAATATCATCTTAATAAAGAAAATGAAATTTCAAATACTTCCATGCACTGAGTATCATAAATACCTGCGCTATCAGAGAAGTGTGAAGTATACATACTGCATAAAGAACAACAAAAAAACACAGCAGTTCTATACTATTTTTCATCATAATTATGAAGCTAATAATTTAACCACAAGTCAAAGGATGATTATAAATTTACTTGGGTAATGGCAAAAACTTTGAGGTCATATTTCCATGTATATATCTACCTTTAATCTCTTGGAATAGTAGTGGCATATAACTTGAAGGTTATTTATTAGGCTTCTAAAAGGAAAAAAAAAAGTAGTTGTCTACTACTACCTAGAACATCTTTTGCAACACTATGGAAAATAGGGAAACATGCACTATGATACTACCTAGAATTTAATTTTTTTTTATATGCCCCCTTAGTTATAAATCAGAAAATTAAATAATAATTATATTCCATAAGAAATTACGGTTTGAAGTTAATTCAGAAAGAATGTCATCCAAATAATAGTTATATATTAAAGTCTTTGCATCTTTCTATAGATAGAAACGTTTCTGGAGGATATTTTTCTAGTTTAATTCCAAAAACTATGGATCGAGTAACTTAGTGTATGACAGTTTCTGATGCTCAGCTGGAGAAAAACCAAGTCACTGAGAAGATTTTAAGTAAGCTAAGCATACTGACATACTAGGAGTGTGGAGGTGCCATTCAATGGCAACTAGTCAAAGGTTTTACCTGGTTGCACTTGTGTGGCTTGTATGAAGAACTGCAGAGCTCTTTCAAAATTCTTTTCATTTTCTAATGCATGCCCAACATTGTTCCACAGTTTTGCATTGTTCTTATTTACCTAAAGCCAGAAAAGAGACATCAATACATAAGGTTATTAAGCTAAAATCACATAACAACTGGTTTTATTTTAACTATGTCTTAACGATGTAAAAATGCACAGCAAATAACAGATTTCATCAGGCTGCTATAGGTAAAGAATAACAAAACACTGCATACAGAACGATGACATTGAACTTGTTGCTCAAAATCCATTTATTTTAGTTATTTGCCCCTAGAAATAGCAAATGTTTTAAAATACATTATAGTTGTTATGGGATGTTGTACAAACTATCATATCATTTGCCACGTGGGCATTGAAGAAATTATTCTATGCATCAGAATTGTTGTTTATTTTTGTACTGAACCATACTGTGCTTTCATCCAGATAAGAGAATGCATTCAACTGCTTTAACACAAGACAAAATTATCACCTATTTCTTGCACATGAATTCCCATGTGTGCATCACAATACTTTTAAAGCATTCCCCAAAGTACCTAATTAGCTGTTAATACTGTCAATGTAGAAATGAAAGTGGCAAAATAAACGTAATTTCCTCTCCATTTTTATCATGCTCTAGTGCAGCTCTTTGAGAAGACCTGCAACACAAACTTTACATTATCATTTTCAAATAGGATACAATACCTTTAAAGCTGACATAAACAATGTGTACTCTGACTCCCAATCCCAGTTTCTGTGCAGTGTTTTTAAGGCATGGGTGAATAGTACCGCAGCCAAACAAACCCACGACATTTTTCTGAGCATACTATTAAATAAAACAAAGAGATTTGTTATAATCACACACGCAATTCTAATTTATTCTTGTAGAACTATCTCATATCCTAGGAGGCAAATAAATTGAGGACCATAATTATGAATAGTATGTTCCAAAGTATTTGCCTCATCATTAAATGGTGTGCTCCAAAAAGAAAGAATGTCCAATTTCAAGTTAATTTTTTTACTAGCTCTATGTAATTCATTTAATAAGAACAAATGCAATCCACATAATATAATGTAAGCAAAAAATATACAGAAATTACACTTCTATTAGCGCTTATCTGTAATTTAAGGCAACAAACATGATCCTGATGTCTGTGAGGTTATTTAATATCATCCCGTCCCTTAGTTTAATATCAGACAATTCCACACAGATTCTTTACTGTACACATCACCAATCTTTCCCACACTCAAGAACACATCTTAGCAGAGAGGCCTGCTATAGAGACTACCCATCTTTCATAAACAAAATCCTAGTGCTACTGTAATATCTAAATACAAGGAAGGTTTATGGTCTTTTTAGCAACTTTATTTTTTAAAGCTGTAAATTGGGACAGTAGTTGCTCTCTGTGACAAGCTTGTTAGGAACGATCGTCTAAATTTCATGCAGTTTATTCTTCTGGAATTTAAACATGACTGATTTTAGTCACATCAGATATAAAACATTTTAACATACTGGTCATTTGGTCTCTGAATTCTAATTTAATTATGGAAAAACATGCTAAACACTCAGTAGTCTTCCTGCAATTATTAATATTTTTTATTTTCAAAAAATCTCATTTTTGAGCAGGCATATGGCTGCTCACCATTGCCAGCTACTTCTTATACTTGACATATGCAATAGCTGTTCGTACCACTATGTACTTCACAGGGGTTTGCTAAAAACTGAAAGGGTTTTTTTTCCCTCCATTTGTAAGATACAGAAGATGTTGTGCAGGCATAAAACTATTGTGTTTGGTATTAGAAAATACTAAAAAAAAAAAATCAGAACAACAGAATTAAGAGAGAAATTCTAAAACATTACCAAAGTTACCAGAGAGAACTGGCATATACTGGCTAAACTGGCAGTTTTTTAAAAAGAAATGGCATTCTTTAAAAAAGGTAGAAAGGAGGGCTCTGGGAACTACTGGCCTGTCAGCCTCACTTCTGTGCCTGGGAAGATCATTGAACTGATCCTCCAAGAAGCTTTGCTAAGGCGCACGGAGAACAGGGAGATCGTAGAATCACAGAATGGTAGGGGTTGGAAGGGACCTTTGGAGATCATCAAGTCCAACCCCCTTGCCAATGCAGGAACACCTGGGGCATGCCATACAGGAACAGATCCAGTCAGGTCTTGAAAATCTCTAGAGGAGACTCCACAATGTCTCTGGGCAGCCTGGTCCAGCGCTCTGTCACTCTCATAGTGAAAAGGTTTTTCCTCATGTTGAGGTGGAACTTCCTGTGTATGAATTTGAAACAGCCAGCATGGCTTCAGAAAGTGCAAGTCTTTCTATGATGGAGTAACTAGATAAGCGTACAAAAGAAGAGCTCTGGATGTTGTCCACCTGGACTTTTGTAAGGCTTTTGACTCAGTCCCCCACAACATCCTTCTCTCTAAATTGGAGAGACATGGATTTGATGGGTGGACTGTTCAGTGGATTAAAAGTTGGTCGGATTGTCGCATCCAGAGCGTAGTGGTCAATGGCTCAATGTCCAAATGGAGATTGGTGACAAGTGCTGTGCCTTGGGAGTTTGTACTGGGACCAGTGCTGTTTAGTATCTTCACAGAGATCCCACACAGACAGTGGGATCGACCACACCCTCAGCAAGTTTGCAAACAACACCAAGCTGAGTGGTGCAGCTGAACAGACCACAGGGATGGGATGACATCCAGAGGGACCTGGACAAGTTTGAGAAGTAGGCCTGTGAGAAACTCATGATGTTGAACAAGTCCAAGAGCAAGGTCTCACACAGTCTGGGGCAATCCTCAGTATCAGTATAGGCTGTGAGATGATGATATTGAAACCAGCCCTGCAGAGGAGGACTTGGGTGTACTGCTGGATGAAAAGCTGGACATAAGCTGGCAATTTGTACTTGCAGCCCATAAAGCCAACCATATCCTGGGCTGCACCAAAAGAAGCATGGCCAGCAGGTTGAAGGAGGTGATTCTGCCTCTTTATTCCACTCTAATAAAACCTCACCTGGAGTACTGTGTCCAGCTCTTAGGCTGCCAGTACAAGAAAGGCATTGACCAGTTAGAGAAAGACTAGAGGAGGGCCACAAAAATGATCAGAGGGCTGGAACACCTCTCCTATGAGGAAAGGCTGAGAGGGTTGGGGTTGTTCATTCTGGAGAAGACTCTGGGAAGACCATATTGCAGCCTGTCAGTACTTAAAGGGGGCCTGTAAGAAAGATGGGGCAGTCTTTGAACAGGGTCTCTTGCAACAGGACAAGGGGTAATGATTTTACACTACAAGAGAGCAGATTTAGACCAGATATAACAAAGAAACCTTTTACAGTGAGGGATGGTGAAACACTGGAACATGTTGCCCAGAGGGTGGGAGAAGCCCCCTCCCTGGAAACACTCAATGTCAGGCTGGACAGGGCTCTGAGAAACCTGATCTAGTAGAACATGGTAGATCTAGTAGAACACAGTCCCTTCCAACCCAAACCACTCGATGATTCTATACAGTAATCTATATCCCCATTAGTCATATGAGGAAGGGTTTTATTCCAGCATATTTCTTAAAGCAAGAAGCCTTCTCTCTCATAAGACCTTTTTAAAGAGCGCTGATTCCCAGTATTTTTGTAGTAAATGACACTGCTGCCTAATTTTTCTCCCAAGCCATGCTCTCCTCATTCCTTGCTTTCTTTCAGTTTGATTTTATTTTTACTGCCTCATAGTGAGATTTGTGATAATATTTCCTCCCTACTCCAAAAAGGTATCACTAATTTCTCATTATCCAGTGCTGCCAGCTTGGCAGCACCAGTTAGCATAAATTATACTGCATGGCCTGACCTCTAATGATAGCAGACAACATAGACTGGAAATTGCTGCCTTTCTGTTTGTCTGAACTAGCATTAGGACTCCACTGGGGTACCAAGCCTAAAGCATCCAGATAAGAGCAAGTCATGTGCAGAAGATAGCAGAAAAAACAAAGGGACATGTAAAACAGGCTTTTAGAGCAGAATTTCCCAAGGAGAAATTGTTATCAAAAAAATTGAGTTTAACAAATACTAAATGCCTGTGATATCCTTTCCAAGCATGGCATGACTGAAAATTTGATCAGAAAAGACATTAAAATATGTTGTGGACTGATATACATATATTATATAAACTTCAGTCAGCAATCGCCTTTGACTAAAGTACAAATCAAATCTGGCCAAGAAATTACTTTTTTTATCAAGGATTTAAACAAAAATATCTGTGTTTCTTTATAGAACAAAGATGGGTTATACTACTAGGCTCATAAATAAAGCCCATTTTGTAGCCATATGTAATATAAGTTACACTGCATTCTAAAATGTTTGGTGATGTCTGAGGCTTTTTTTTTTATATTTATGCATGCTTTTATATATAAAAAAAAATATGTGTGTGTAGATATATTTTAAATAAACATCACAATACTCTCAGAATAATCCACAAGTCTCTCCACAAGAACTTCCTTCTTCTCATTTGTTCACATGACTGCCAAATGGTTCTTGGTTATTACTCTGTTGTTCATCAAGAACTTGAAACAGAGTAAGAGCTATAATATAATAAATTCATACTGGTGAAAGCTCTCCTGGGAAAGCTTGCAGTTATAAATATGATGATGTACTATGAGAGAGGTGAGATAAACCAGTCATAGGTAACACCACTTTACCTTTTATTTGATAATTTCTTCCATCCATGCGCTACTAAAATGCAGAATCCCATGCTAGGAACGTACAACACTCGTTCTGCTACTACAAATCCAACAGGAAAAAAGAGGTTTGATGCAGGAATGAATGGCAGCACTATTAAGCAGAGTGCCTAGAAAAGAAATGTAAATAAATTACCAATCAAGATTAGGCAGTGACAAACTGTACCCAAGAAAGAAATTACAATTACAAAAAAAATTCCCAGAAAAACAGACATACATAGTAGAGCTTTTTTTTTTTTTCTTTAAGATCCGTTTTGCATTAAGATCAGTCTAAACTGGCAAGTTTTAACCTGCAAAAGACACTTTTCCTTACTGAAGGGCCTGTATTTGCTTTTTGATACTACAGAAAAGAGCAGTTGTATGACAAAACATTAGGATCAAAGGATCAAATTCAAAGCAATGTTTTAATAAGAATTCCACATACAAAACCATGACAGTCTGAGAACCTTGGACATTATCTTTTATAAGAATTAAAAGTTTGTACCATCTTAAATGATGCATAAAGCAGTTATTTTTATAATACAACAGACTTCATTTTTTAGCTTCTGTAAAAAAAGTGAAGAAATAACAAAAAGCAAAATTAGCCACTAAATAAACATCAGTATTTATAGTGCAATAAAGGCATCCTGAAATATCTAAAATGAACTTCAGAGCTATGTAATTGCAGCTCTTAGGTTGGTGACAGACATCTTAACAAAAGGTGTGTTTATTAAAGGACGGAGAAATCTATCTGCTGCAAAAGAAGTGGACATGAACATTTTCTTGAAGTCCTGAGTGACCGTTAAATAGCAGCTTTACAATCTCTGGTACCAGAAAAGACTTAAATAATTACTTCTAAATATCTGTCCTTAAGAGTTATGAAAAAGAAAACCCCTACGAAAATGGAATATTTCTTGGAAGAAAGAAAGAGGAATTTTCAATTTCAATACAACTGGCTGTCATCTGTCAAGATTTAGGCATAACTTTTAACTAAAATAGTTAACACATCCAGTTTGAATGTCAGTCTAGGATTTCATATATAAAAATGCAACTCTGATTTAAAACCTCTAGTAAGGTTTCAAGAGGCTAAGAATATGCACATAGATCACTAAACGGCTCAGCTGATCCACAGCAATTCATTAAGCTACATGAAAATAAATACATAATTGAGCCTTGAAGAAATCATAAGCACAAAATAGAGAATGTGTTGATTACTTGGGTACAAAATTTAATTAAATGCTTTTTCACATTCCTCTCCCTTTCTCCTTTACATTTATGTAGTATGTGCTCCTTATAGAGCACCTACCAACCTGTAAAAGCCTCAACACATAATTCTATTACAGATTTCTTTAAACCACTTTGAAATGCAGGATTCGTCATGTTATCCCCAAGCCAGTCTGTATGAGTTTTTAACTTAGTTATACCAAATGTCTTCGCTTTTGGGGATGGATTATGGGAAGTGAGGGTGTCAATTCTGTATTTCATTCTATTACGAGCAGCCAAATGCATTTGTAAGTACAAAAGTAAAAACAAAATTATATTCAAAGTGTTCTTTAGCAAACAACGTGCTGTTTTGGAATGTTTTTACTGCAATATGAATAAATTGCATTTAGCTTTATAATGTGTGCAAGGCTTGTACAGAAGTAATTTTATTTTATAAAATCTTATCATAAACTGATCTGAGGAAGTCATCTCAAGATTAAAAATAAATACATATAATTGCTGAAAAAAGACAGTTAGTTTTGGGTTTTTTTTAACATAGGAAGGACATTGGTCCCACAGTCCCATGAAGTCAACGTATTTATAGTCAAAGTGTCCAATCTTCAGTGAGCATTCACGATCTAGGCATCTAAAAAACGTTTTTGTATGTTCTGCTCTGTGCAATTCATCTGACAACAGATGTTACACAATGTTTTGCTGAACTTCTCTTTAGATTACTGTCATTCAAATACAGTTTCTTGGGCAAGAGACTCAAAGCCCTAGTGCAGATAAAAATGCATTCTCTTCTATTCATTTATACTTTCTTTTTATCATATTCTTTTGGCAGATGCAGAGGCTTCATTCAAAAAATATCTTGGTCAAGGTAACTGAAAAAAAAAACCCTAAACTAAACAACATCATCAACAAAGAAACCATTAGAGTACACAGGAATAAAAAAAAAGCATGTGAGAAAAATCTGAAATATGAACATAAGGTATGAAAGGTATCTGGTCTACTAAGTAACCAGTCAAAAGTTCACAAGGAAACATTTCCAAGCCTCTGATAGGTGTAAGTATAGGGAGCAGAGTAATACATATTTGTTAAATTTAGAAGTACTGATGTCTTGGTATGACAAGTATCCCAGTCTTCTTGGAGTAAGTTATTTTTTTATTAGCCCACTCCAAGAAGCCTAAGGATACCTGTCTGTCCCTGCCATTTGCAGATTAACAAACCACCAAATTTTGTGGATGAGTAGCATGGAGTTTTTCCGTCTTATCAGAAGGGAGATAACAAAACACTATTGTTTGGGACGATTAGCAAGTATCAAAAGATACTAAAAACTTTTCTTAAATTTTGTCGGCCAACAGAGGAATGTCTATACCCAAGAAAATACATGAACAAACAGGGGTCATGATCCCAGCTTGATTCTGAAACTGACTGAAAAGCCACCAAAGTTGTTCTAGGTCAGTACTATACTTAGTACTCAGCAGCTTCCATATGTATTGCATAACCTATTTATAAAGTTCACTTAAGTCTGACAGTCAAGTTATCTGACTGTTCACAGGGAGAAAGTAAAGAGAAAATACAAGAGAATTTAAATGTTCATACATTGTTTCCCAGGCATGTCCTGTACTAAGATAATTGATTACTTCAAGCAGCAAAATGACATCAGCCTGCCAAAGCATATGTTCCAATTGCTACTATACATTCCCATTTTCTGTTAGTTTAATGTTGTCAGAGAAAAACAAACAAACAAACAGAACAATTTATCTGTTTTGTTCAAAACAACAATTTTAGAACCTATGGGAAAAATTAAAATACAGCAAAATTAAACACAATATCCCCACTAGCCAGAGTTATTTTTCTGGGAGATGACTGGTATCAAACAGATGAAAATTGACTGAAAATGAGTCTTTCAACTTTTGCACCTCCCAGTAATGAGTACATTCTGGAAGGGTACTTTAGGAGAACTGTGGAATGTCCACTTGCATTTGAGGAAGCAAGAGAAGGAATCCCTTCTTCTGTCTTGTCCCTCAAGCAATACAGCTCCAAATCCATATCCACATCAGTCAATACAGAAAGATACGTTCAGACATATTTGTGGCCTCTCTTCTCTTCTGCATTTTGGATCTCTTTCATTTGCCTGTTTGTTTTTTTAATTCCAAATAAACATCTTTATTTCTGCAGCAGGTCTAAGGCTGTACCTTTTCTGATCTCAGGTTCTCATTGAGCTAGTGGAAGATCCTAAACTTGCTAGATTTGTAATTGCAGAAGCTCTTTACAAAGTCTTTTATTACTCCTGTAGAGTGACATTCATTACGAGTATGAAATATCAAAACAGTGCAGCCAATCAGGGTACCAACTGTGATGAAGTCACCATTATACTAATGCCATGTGGCATCCATATGATCAGCACATAGAATCATACCTGCCAGGGTAGCACTTTATTTTGACCAGAACAAATTTAGACTTTTTTTCGCAGAACTGTGAACCAAGTATCGAAGAAAGTTTTTTAAAACTAGTAACTCAACATACTTATCTGTGTAAATTCTTATCATTTTCTTCACTTCAAAGATGGCATTATGATTTCTCCAGTAAGTCAGATTGAGAAGGTGTCACAAAGAAATTGTTCTCTCCCCCTTGGCAGACTACTCTGTCTACATCAGGGCATTAATGGCTTACTGAAAGGCAGAAATAGGCTTTGGCCTACGCTGTTGTTGCATGTTGTAGTACATAACTATTTTTTAATATAAAATACTGCATTCTCATTTCCTAATTAGCTTCCAGGCACTTATCGATATTAGGTCTGAAAAAAAGTCAGTGTGGTACCGAAAGTTAGATACCCAACACAGGTATATATTAAAGGAAAACAACTTTCATTAAACAAGGATTACACTGTATTAAGCAACATTGAGGCTCACACACTGCAGTGAATGACTTCAGAAGACCCTGCCTATAAAACACACTTGGAATAATAAAAGCATATATAAAAGAACTACCCTCATACAAAAACTAACTGACTTATAACAACATATGCTGTCAATTCCATTAACCCTTTTGTCTTCTGAGCTCTACTGGGTGGAGAGTAAATAGAAATGTACAGAAATAAAGAGCCTTTAAGTTCAAGAGCTGTCCTATCAAACAAGTGAACCAACCACTCCATACACACACTTGTATTGCTCTCAGTGCACTGGAGAAAAATTGTTTCAGCTTATGTAAAAAGGAAGATTAAACTACTCCTTTGCATTTCTTAAGTGCTGAAAAACTGTAACTTTTCTTTTTTTTTTCCTCGGTATGTCACCTTGCACACTTATTATATCAATAAGCTAAGTTTCTTTGTCACATACAGTTTCCAAATTCACAACAGGCTTCATCAGCAATATTACGGATCATTTTCTAGTGAAACAAGTTGCCTCCCTCCAGTGACAACACAAGAAAAAACATATGAGCCAGAACTATAATGATAGGTCTCTTTGAAGTGAATCAGTTTGTCAGCTGATTATCAAAGAAATTCTTAGTCCTAACTTGTAAATATTCCCACCCATCTGCTTGTTGACAGTTACATATTTAAAAAATATCTTATTTCTGACGCAGACCAAGATCTATGCATACCGTTTTGCTGTACACATAACTGCATCACTGATTTAATACAAAACATGGTATCAGGTAATCGCTAATCTTGTGAAAATTTGCAATGGAAGCCATCAAAAAAGATTACTGGGTTTGGCTGGAAAAGAAATAGCTCATTTGCTCCCTTCCATTTCCTCTAAATATTCCTTCCTGTTAATCCATTTCAGTTTTAAGGTCATATAATACTGAAAAACAGGACGTGATCTTACAGGTTGACAAAAATTGTTTTTCCTTAGAATATGGAAAAGACTACAGAAGAGTACCTTTGTTAAAAGAACAACAACAGAAGAGGAAAACTTGTATTCTTAAATGCCAAAATATGTCCTTTCTTTTACACGTATGAGAAAGAAAATCAAGTCATTGTTATATATGCAGCATAACTCCTGCCATTTAAATAAGGAAGCCAGTCAGCAGTATGGAAACACATTCTGATCCTTAAAATATATTTAAGTTCTACTGAACCCCCCATTTGCTAGTTTAGTTCTGAATACCTAATTAAGGCTGCAATACAATTTACAAATACATAACAAGGAGCATTCTCATCCTGTCTATTTTTCTCTATGTCATCCCTCACCGTCACATACTTAATTGCAATTTAACAGTTTTGTTGCTACAGCAATATTATGTGTACATTCTAGCCCCAAAAGGAGATGCAAGTAGTATCTCCAGGTCACAGCAGATTAGAATTAACATTCTTTAAAAAAATAAGGACAAAACCAATGCATCATTCATACCATCAATACAGTCTTGGAGGAATCCCCAGGGTATCGGAGACTGAAGACAATCAAAGATCCCAGAAAGCAAAAGAAGGTAAGCGTGGCAACATTTCTAACATCTAACAAAGACTCCACAAGAGGAATAGTTCCCATTGTCCAGTCACAGCATAGTTCTGAGGGGTTGAGAAGAAGCCAAGCATTTACAGGGAGGAGGTAGTTGAAAGTCAGCTGTCTTGCTGGGGATGGACTAACAGCAGCTGGGTTATCAAACCTAAAGCAGAAAAAGGAACTTTTAATGAAAAAAGATATGGTCTTTATCCACTTCGCGCTTAGAAAATGGCAAACTTCAGATGAATAGCTTAGAACCAATTACAGACATGTACAATATTCTAATCTGCCTACATTTATCAGGTGTGTAACTTCAGAATCATGTACAATAATTCATCTTAGCATGGGACAGAGCCTCCTCCAAGTTTAAGAAACTGGTTTGGGATATAACCAACATCAAACATGTAACCAATAAAAAGTACTTTTATAGTATAACATTTAATTTCTGAATTACTATGACAAACTAAGAACCCTAAATTTTAAAAAATTAATGCTTGCTTGGACACCTTAATGTTTTGGACATTCTTGTCAACAAGTACTGAAATATACCATTTATCACTTTCACAAAAAATGCAATATTGTGCAGTCATTGCTTACCAATATTAAAAATAAGTTAATAAATACTTGTGATCTATTTTTCATTCAGAACTCAAGAGATCATATCCTACTTAATGTAAATTTATTCTTTACTATTACCTTGTAAAAACTGGAAGTTGAGACTGAATAACTTGGACTCTGACAACCACAAGCAGAAGTGTACTGAACATTAGGACTATGAGCTTCAACAGTGTTTGGAGCATAGAGAAAGGAATACTGCCCTTCCCTTGAAGAATCTGTACAGCTGTGTCAAACAACACTGGCAATGTGTACTGCAAAGGAAAAAGTGTTTGTAATCAGACAGTGTACTCATTAATCCCTTAGATAAATAAGTACCTAATGTTTTGGGTTTTTTCTTGGTTTTCTCTAAACACCTGCTCCCAGTAGTTACTTAGCTCAGCTTCTTAGAGCTTTCATGACAAGACACCAAAACAAGTCCACCATTCTAATAAAATCCCCTCTATTCAAATATTCTTGCTAACACTACCATTGTTGAACTTGTATGCCTTCAGTTCTGTATTTTTCAGACAAATTAAAAAATTTGTACTATCTTCAGAGACTTCAATAAATCATGTATGATCATAAAAAATTTTGAAGAAGTCACTATTTGTAGAATTTCAGACCCTCTGAAAACTTGTCTTATAAAAAAAATTCCTTAAGAATGTTAGAAATACTATTCACTTTCTGATTTTCCCTGGATTTCTGTTAGGCCTCTGCTCCAGTAACCCATCTCTTCATGCCTCACGAACATTATGATATTGCAGGTCCCCATTACATACGCAAATTTCTCCCCCCTGTACCTCTTTCCCTGTTCCTTAATGGCTTGTGCTGGGGATGATTTATTGCTTCACATATACTGGTTGGCCAAACTACAAATGCCAATAGGTTTTGAGAACTGGTCAAACTTTTAGTTCATGCTACACCTGTGCCCTGAGAAGCAGCCTCAGTTTGGATATTCTCTTCTACTCTGTTGACTTATACAAACTTGCTAAACTTTCATGAAATTGAGGATCTGATCAACAGTTATTAAAAGAAAGGAAGAGTGGATTAAAAAATAGGGTCACATACTAGTGAATTCCTTAGAAATTGTTTGAAGATTATATGTTTATTCACTAGAGTTGCAACAGCAATAGTTACAAACACACGTATTCCTGTAAACACAAAAAATATGTGATTTTGGTATTCTGGCCTTGAATACGTAACCCCAAGACAATCTTTCAGCTTTTATTGGGGCTGTTTTTGCAAAATATTCCTTCAAGTAATTAGGAACAGTAAGCTTGAAATTTTTCTTAGAATATGCAATCATATGTTTTTAAATTGCATATGGTTTTACTATTAAGAAGCCAAGAATTATTTCCTCGCAGGAACATCTTGTTTCTAAACAAAAGTTACTATTAAGCATTGATAAGTCCTTAAGTTAAGATGAAACCTATCACATTAGAAATTAAATTTAAAGGCATTCCTAGAACAACAAATTTCATAAGAATATTAGTGATTCAAGTCAGACTACTCCAAAAGGTCTGGTTATTCATAAGAATGTGACAAAATGCACTTGTTTATAATATGTTCTCTCTTTTTACTCTAGAAATTAAAACCAAATAATCCCCCATCTTTACGTAACTCAAACTTTATTCAAGACTGTTATATACTAATCTTTTCAGACCTCAGTCAACCAAACCCTTAGGTTTCCGTTATGACATGTCAATTCTTTACCGAGTATATTTGGTAACACTTCTGTATGGCATGCAAAGTACAGTTTGGAAATCATTAGATTCCCTCATTATGAACCATGTATGTTAAACATTAGTAGAGTCAAAAAAAAAAAAAATCTGCAAAATGTTGTCTAACAAGACTACAGTTAGCCTGAACTGACAAAAATCAGTGCCGAAATATGACACTTTGAAGTACTTAATGCCTCATTACAAAATTCCTAAGAAGAGATCCAACTTATTTTTCAACAGCTTACCCCTTGAGCAATAAATACTTCATACACACAACATATCCCCACCACTGTTATTCCTTGTTCTTTACATAGTGTTGCAACAGCTACTAGAAACACAGTCACTGCAATTGGAGTCCACACTACAAATAAAGAAGACGTTATTGAAAATGTGCCATCTTACAACAAAAATAAGCATTTAATAAAGTAAATTAACCTAAAAAGTGAAGACTGGCTCTTCATATTTGAATATACTATGTTCTGTAAAGTTATTTATCGTGTCATTTGTTATTACAGGGAAGAGTACCAGTTTTACTCTACAGAAAAAAAAGAATATACGTGCATGTTTTAACACCCCTCCTGTAAACTGAAAAGAACTAAATGAAAGGCAAAAGACTAATTTATGATAGGAAAACAAAAAAAAAACAACACAATCTTCCCTAAGTCACCAGAACACTTTTTCAAATTTATAGAGTCATGAATTTTCACAAGGTGATTTTGACTTTGGAAAATGCAAGCCTCCTACAACTCCAGTGAAACTTTGCAGCTTACTTGTGACCATCAGAGGCATCTCAGTATACTTCCACTTACTTGCATTAATAGAAGTCAGTGCAAGAGTCCCCTACTCTAGGTGTTATGAAAAAAATCGAAAAGTGTTTATGTCTTGAATTAAAAAAACAACTCAACAACTTAAAACAGAAAGTACGATTATACGGGTATCTTGGGGCTGAAGGTTTTTTCTATACTTTCCTAATAACCAGTTCTCTTGGTTTCAGCTTGGATAGAGTTAATTTTCTTCCTAGTAGCTGGTACAGTGCTGTGTTTTAAATTCAGGATGAGAATAATGTTGATAACAACTGATGTTTTTAGTTGTTGCTAAGTAGTGTTTATACTAAGTCAAGGACTTTTCAGCCTCCCATGCTCCTCCAGCAAGAAGGCCAGAGAGGCACAAGAAGTCATGAGGGGACATAGGCAGGAGAGCTGACCCAAACTGTCCAAAGGGATTTTTCCATATCATACGATATTATGCTCAGTTTATAATAGGGGGAGAAAGCTGGCCATGGGCTAGGAACTGCTCAGGAACTGGCTGGGCATCCATCAATGAGTGTGGAGCAAGTGCATTATGCATCACTTGCTTTGTCAACTGTAATTCTTTTATTATTATCCATCATTATTATTAATTTCTCCTTTTTATCTCAACCCATGAGTTTTACTTTTTTTAGTTTTTCCAGTTCTCTCCCCCATCCCACTGAGGGTGGGGGGAATGAGCAAGCAGCTGTATGGTGCTTAATTGCCAGCTAGGGTTAAGCTATTACTAATACACCCATATTACGATTGAAAGAATTCTATTATCAGCGATGCAGATCTGTATATATTTGTCAATTATTTACCTATGGTATTATCTGGCCCTTTAGATTTTGTATATGACAAAAATGCAGCTAGAAAAAAGATAGATGATAATAGTTCTGCTCTGCCCACAACTCCAGTTACCTGAAAAAGAAAAAAAAAAAAAAATTATTATTATTCTAGCAACTATTCTAGTACTAGAATGGTGCATGACAGATCAGGGTATCCATAAGTAAGATCTGTAAACCAGGCAAAAAAGGCTAAGAGTATGGCTGCTTTCAGTTCAATCAGTACTGAATTCAAGAACAGGATGACACAGGTGGCTGGTGCCACCTGTGGCTGATGTACCCCTAAGCATCACGATTAACAGGACCACTGAGAAACAATGTACTTTCTTTTATCTTTAGTAACAAAAGCATTTAAGGCAGAACTTGGGTATAACTGCTTTCTCTGTAATACTTGGAAGTAACTAGTTTTAATCAATAGGAGGTTTCAGTGAAGCCTGACCAGGACTGTTGTACACATACATTCTGCAGACAGTGGAATACAGACTGACTGCTACTTTAGTTCATACCTTTACAGACTGAACATATCAGAAAAAAGTATTCCCCTGACTGGTGCTATAGCAGCTCTTAGGCGAGTAGTCAAGAGTTACAAAGAAATTGATGGCAAGCTCTGTGCATTGGAGTTAAAGAATGACTCAGGTTTTTCTGCAGGCCTACAAATTTTCTGAATGATAATTTTGTTGGTAACATTAAAATTGCAGGTAACGCTCCTTTGGTAATGAGACAGTGAGGAATGATTTTTTTTTTTTTTTAAATTTGGAGAAGTGCTAAAATTCATAGGGCAGAAGACTGTTTTGGAATCCCCAATAAAATACAGATTAATTTACATTTCAGGAGAGGTCTTCAAAAAAACACTAAGATGCAACCACCAACCAAAGATGGAAGACTGGCCACTGTGTCAATGGTTACTGCAATAGCCACTGTGCTGACCACAGTACCATTTAATACCGCCTTTTTTCCTCATCTGTCCTCCTCTTTAATGCCTCTGATTGCATCTAAATTTTTGCAAGTAAGCTGGCTGATAAATGGCGTGCTATTCTGAGGTAGTCATATTTAGCTAAGGAAACCTCATAGTTCACCATTTAATGAGGATGCTGTTGGAAACTATCAGACACCTGGACCCAGATAGAAGTTTTTATTGCTAAGTACATTCTTGGTCAAGCATGACTGACCCAGCACAGTGTAAAAAGAGAAAGTAACTCAATATCCAAGGCCACAGTGTAAAGAAAAGTACTCAAATCTGAATCTGAAATCCTGCTGTGGCACTTCTGTGGAAGCAGTGTAATTTTACCAAGGACTCACTGAATCATGCAAAGACAAAGCATGTTTCAGAACTGACAGGCTATCAGAGTTTGGGTAAACATTTTGGATAGCATGCACATGTTTGTTTCCAAAATGTCTTCAAGATGTTTCAAGGATTTCTGGTCTGGATCTCAAAATTGTCCAGCATCAAGACAGAAATTAAAGAGAACGTTGTCTGTAGATGAGTTGAAAAAGATCATTAGTAAAGCAGGTGTACTGGTGTGCCTCTACAGTCCCCTACCAACAAAAGAGAGATTCTATTTCTGGATACAAAGGTGACTTATGAAAGTCCAGTATTCACCATCCTGCAGATGTAAAACCACATGCCTCTGGCCAGAAGAGTAACAAAGTTTCTAGAAAGACTGAACTGGAATTCTCAAGACAAGGACAAATGAATCTATGATGCTGTTATTCAACCCATTTCCACAAAAATTCTTCCTCAGAAAATTATGTAGGACCACCACAAGAGTTCAGCTTCTCTCTTAAGCAGAAAATTATTTTCTGTTTATCCTGCTCTGATAACTTTTCCAGGAAAAAAAAAAAAAATCCGTTTATCATAAGATAGGTAAATGTTTGAAACATTCACATACAACATCTGCTGCTTCAAATTCTTGTGCAGGGGAGTAATTAAGTGGGAGACAAATTTGAAGGTATTCAAATAACATACATCTCAATTACAGAAGATACAAAAAGTACCATCAAATGACAGGAAAAAAAATGTGAAGGAGACCTGTTTTGAAGTTTTCACTGAAGTCTTAAGTTATTTGTCACTGAGGTCCCCTCTTTTCCTTGTATGGAAACTTCCAGTTCTTTTTCCTTTTACTTTTGTGCACAAATCTCACCTGCCACCTCTTAAGAATTACTTCTTGGTTGCACATGAGACAGAATTCTCAATGCAAACACAAAGAAAGACCCTTAACTGATTCTTCAGGAGTACCTAAGTACAACAGCTGGGGAATTCAATTACAATTGCATTTAAATCTCAGTCTAAGTGGTTTAAGTTCAGCACCAAGTTCTACCAATCAAATAGCCTTGAAGTGCCCTCATGTGGATAATATCAGGAATTACAAGTTTATATCAAATTGCTTCATAACTGTAATCATAACTTTGTAATATATTGCCTTACATAATAACCTTTTATTACACAATGTTTTCTAGTATTTGTATGATACTTTTTGCTAACTCTGTTCCATAGTACTAAAAGCAACTGTGTTACTCTTATATGGAATCTGACAGTTCAAGCAAGGTAAAAAAAACCTATTTGGAATGAATGTGATAGAACTACACAAGATGATCTAAGCCATGAACCATGTAAGTCACTAGGAACTCGGTAATGCTTCTGTAAAGACACTATCACATTAGCTACAAAGGCAAAACCAAATCTTGTTATAGATCTTCTGTAACAAGATGACCTGCCTAGTAGATGAGGGAAAGGCTGTGGATATTGCCTACACGGATTTCCATAAAGCCTCTGGAACAGCACTCTCATGAAAAAGTTGGCTGCTCTAGGCCTGGGCAGACATACACTCTGCTGAGTAAAACACTGGCTATACGGCCAGACCCAAAGAATGGTGGTAAATGGAGTTAAATCCAGCTGGAGGCTGGTCACAACTGGCATTCCTCAGCACTCAGTATTGGGACTTCTGTTTAACATCTTTATCAATGATGTTTATAAGGAGATAAAGGGCACCCTCAGTAAGTTTGCAGAGAACACCAAATTGGGCAGAAGTGTCAGTATGCTTGAGGGTAGGAAGGCTCTTCAGAGGTACCTGGGCAGGCTGGCTGGCTGGGCTGAGGCCAGTCATATAAGCTTCAACAAGGCAAAGTGCCAAGTCCTGCACTTGGGCCGCAACAACCCTGTGCAACAATAAAGGCCTGGGAAAGAGTGGCTAGAAAGCTGCCTGGAAGAAAGGGACCTGGGGGTACTTATAGATAGGTGGCTGAATATGAGCCAGCAGTGTGCCCACGGTGGCCAAGAAGGCCGATGTCAACCTGGCTTCTGTTAGAAATAGTGTGGCAAGCAGGACGAGGGAGGAGATTGTCTCTCTGTACTTGGCATTGGTGAGGCCACACCTTGAGTACTGTGTTCAGTTTTGGGCACCTCAACACAAGAAAGACACTGAGGTGCTGCAGCAGGTCCAAAGAAGAGCAACTAAGATGGTGAAGGGCCTGAAGAACAATTTAGTCTATTAAGTCTGAAAGAGGCTGAGGGGGCACCTTATCACTCTCTACAAATACCTGAAAGTAGGTTGTAGAGAGGTAGGCGCTGGTCTCTTCTCACAAGTAACTAGTGACAGAACAAGACGAAATGTGCTCAAGCTGTACCAGGGGAGGTTTAAACTGGACATGAGGAAATTTTTCACTGAAGGGGTTGTCAGTCATTGGAACATGCTCCCCAGAGATGTGGTTGAGTCATCATCCCTGGATGTGTTTAAAAGCTGTACAGACATGGTACTCGGGGATATGGCTTAGTGGAAGACTTTGAAGAGTAAATGGTTGGACTGGATGATTATAAAGGCCTTTTCCAATATAGATGATTCTATGAAACCCTGACATCCCCCCTCCCCTCCTAAAAACACATTAAAGAATAAAAATTAAAGTGGAATAACACCTCCAAAGCAGCAAAATTTTAAACATTTTCTGTTTAAACATTTCTGTTTTAAACATTTCTGAAAAATCAACTAATATAATAAGAAAAAAGAGACTGAGAATGGGTTTTGCAACATGTGTGAACTGGAATCCAGGAAAGCCAATCTAAGTGGTGAAGAAATAACAGCAGAGAATTCCACAGATCTGCTTTATCAGTGTTTCTGAAAGAAACAAATCTATTAAATTGCAACCACAAAACTCCCATTTATTCCACAACATTGCAAGCCTGGTGGACCAACAGTACATAACCAGACATCTTGTATAAGTAATGCTTTTCATAGCAGTTTAAAAAAATGCTTCAGAATCAAAGGAAAGGTAAATATAAGAGGTGAGAAATGTATTTCCTCTTTCTTTTATTGGCTATGTTAAAAAATGGAAGGTCCAAACAGAACGGCCCTAAGCTAGATGTAGCACAGAAACAACAATCCTAGAAAAAGTCCTGCTGAGATAGACACAGTGACAGAAAAGAAAGTAGACAGAACAGACTTCTGCTTAAGTTAGAGGAGAGGGGTTAGCAATTCTGGAAATGGGTTAAGTGATATTCATAGCATTTGCAAAATATAATACTGGGTGAATAATCACAGAACACAAATATCTATGTAAGATATAGTAGTCATCGTCATAAAAGACAGTGTTCATAGGAGAGGCCTAAGTTATTTAATAAATAAATTAATGTTTCTTTAATTATTTTTCAGTAGCTGCAAGGAATTCCAAACAATTCTTGAGCATGAAAATTTGTCACCTTCACCACTCATTGCAAAAGGCAGTGTAAAAATCACACAGTTTTTAGTCTTAAAATATACAAAATCCATGAAATTTAAGGTTAATTAATACAGCTTGAACAAATTAAGCACATCACAGCTATAC